>JAQPPZ010009299.1:0-193664 GCA_028583015.1 Wollemia nobilis | reverse complement strand
TCTAATCAACCTTGGTATTTGAAAAATATTCTTTAGGAATGCAGAGCTCTCATAACTAGATACATAGATATTGTTATTCAACACCAATACTGGGAAAGGAACAAAGAGACATATTGGCTAGCGAGTAAGGGTGTTAGTGAAACCTCCATATAGGTTTTAAGGAATGCCTTCCCCCATAACCTCATAACCAACACCTCCAATCCCAATGTATACACTGTAATTACTCTATGGTGAAATACAAGCTTCAATCAGTGCCTAAGGGTTATTTTTACAATATTATGGGTTACTCTACCAAGCAAAGCACTTATAACATAGCAATTTCCACATCCATACTACATGTCATAGTTTACAAAATATATTGTCTTTTAGCCATAATTAAGAAGCTGACTCATTCGTCCATAGGCCACGTTAGCAACACTAAGACCCAAGGTCAATCCTCGAAGCTGAACCACTAGGTGCATAGGGGTGGTTATTGTAAAGTGGGTTTCAAAAATGGGTGGCACTATTCTAGTATTGGAAATAGGGAAGATGATAATCCCATGGCAAAACTTAGTAATATAACTCAGCAGATCCACCCTTCATTTCCTTGTGATCATAGCTCCAAAAACCAAACTAGAAAGCATCATCGTAGCAAATCCTCCATCTGGTTTTTGGTTGTTCATGCTTACAACCTTGATCGCCTCAACATAGGATTTCTCAATCCAGTGCAAAAAGCCATCAACACTCAGGTAATCATTAACCTTTGCACCCGTGACATTTTTGAGAGTAAGCACCTCACTGCCCTTCCTTTGAATAATCTAGCACCATTCACAATGCTTCAACCTATCAGCATCAAGACTCTTATGACTTGGAATCCCTTGCCATTTGGGTCTTTGATCCTTTCAAAGTAGGGTACTAGCCTCATTGTTTCCCCTCCAGGCCACCCAGTCAAGGACAAACATCCTTGCCTCCAAGTCACCACCAAGCCTATGTTTTTCCTTGCCAAAGTCCATCCTAATTGCATCTCGAGAAAGCATTGGAATAAAAACATGTTTAAGCACCCATGTGATTACTCAAAACCTTCTTTTAATTCCAATGGTGTCACTTCCCTCAGGCACTTCAAAGTTTCTCTACATGAAGTCTTTTTCAGTGAGCCCTTCTCTACCAACAATTACCATTCTTTACCTACAATGGCCATCATTGAACCTGTTACTCTAAATCTTGAGGTTGATATCAAAACTATCCTTCACAACTATGGATTCCTTCCTTTCCTTAAGAAATTTAGAGGGCATGACGATGTGATCATCAAATATTTTGCCAACACATGGGTTAATGGCCAAGTTTTGGTCAAAGGTATGAAGTTCATCATTTCTGCCAACCTTTTAGTGGAGATCACCAAGCTTCCCAATGAGGTTTTCAAGCTCCATAGAGATAATCATATCATTCAAGATGAATTGAAACACTTTGTGAATAGAAGGAAAAAATTAGCTAGAGACAACAAAGGCATCATCTGCAAGAAATTTCCAGAGCCTTGGTGCAGGGCTTTGATTCCAATAATGCAATACATCATGATTGATAAGGTGGATGAACCGTTGAGAAACCTCCATCTTGCTTTCCTCAATGTTCTTTGTGATGTCAAATAGGTCAACATCCCTGAATATCTACATTGCTCTGTGGAGGTTTCCATTGAGAACTATCAAAAAATGGAGGATTCACACATCAAGCACCAAGGGATGCTCTTAATTATCTATGACCACATGCTGCAAAAAATCACCACTAAGGTAGATTCGAACTCGTTTATATGCATTAAGGAGGACCTATTTGCGGTTGATGTTGTGATGAAAAGCCACAACTCCTACAATCATAGAAGCACACAGAGTGCTGTCAGGAAGAGAAAGAGCCTTGATCAGCTTAACTTTGAAAGCACTGTCCCTGAGCTGGATCAATCCCTCGTGGACGTGAAAGCGATGGCCACTTTCAAATGTGATCCCTCAAAGATTCTCACGAAAATGTTCGAAAACATCTTCTAGACTCAATCAAAGGCCTTAACCGGCCTCGATCATGCTATTCGAATCTCCAAGGCTATTATTGCTAGTAAATCTAAGACCTTTCAGGTCATCCTCCCCATAGAGAAGGATAGCATTGGTGGTATTGCTCCAAAGTAATCTAGTTGGTATCTTTTGTAAGTCTTTTTGTTTCGTTTGGTTTCGGATGGGCTTCTTCTCATGGTCTCTTTTTCGTCTGGCTTCCTGTTTGCCCCTTCTCTTTTTGTTCAGTTGTAATTTTGATGCTTTGGTTTAACTCTCGTGCCTCTGTTGGTTTGGTGGGTCTGGTTACTCTTTCAGTTCGTTGTTGTACAAGGTTTAGAGACCCTTTTGAAACCCTTTCTATCAATAAAAAAAAATCAAACGTGAATATGGAAATGATTAAGACAGCGCCTTATTATCCGGGCCCTCCGCACTCATCTCTTTGGAAGTATGCATCACGGAAGATAAAGTTTTCTAAAACTAGCAGCATGTAATCAAAACATCGGGATCTTATTTATGGATCTATTCCTGCTTTGCTTTTCCTTATATGATCCACTATATTTAACTCGTGGATGTTGCTGTCAGAGACGCTCATTATTCTTATTTAAAGACTCGTGAAGTTAAGGCTATACATATGACGTCAAGAGTTTCACATGAATGAGTGAGTGATTCTTTTCGAAAACTATGAATTTACATATGACGTCGTGTTTCCATCGTTGGAAACTTCAGAGAACCAAAAAAGAATGCCATGATGTCCATTGCAAATTTCATGATCTTTTCATATGTTATTTTTGATGTTACGGTGGAGAATCGTACCGTATTCAAGATCGCGCATGAATGTTAGCAAAAGTCTTCACGACATTGGGGCAGGCTTGTGTCAATCTCACTTTTACAAGTTTGGCATTTTATTGTTACTCCGGTCTAAGCAAAAGCAGAGAAATAGTTCCTCTACTAGGAAGACTGCCAACGAAGAAGCGTACAAATATCATGAATTGTAGTTAGTAATGCAAATTCACAAGTTTTGTGCTGGTGTACATAATGATTTTCTTTTTTCCTTCTTTAATAGTAGCAGCAATTGAATTTGACGTGAGATTGTCACAGACGAACAACACAAGTATTAATTTGAAAAAAAAAAATTATACTAACAGCAAAGGTATTAATTTGGAAAGAAATTCTTTATAAGAATATGTTTTTTTTACACAAACTCATTAACATACGCACACACCTCATGGTGGTTTGAATCTAAAATCCCAAAAAAAATCCAAAGCCCTAAAATATCCCACGGGACCATAGGAATATATTACTGAAAACACAGTAACTTGTATAAGAAAAATATGCACACCAATTGCATCACCTTTTTATATTTATTTCAGTAGAAGAGGACGTAAAGTGAATAAAATTTCAAAATACTGGAAAACAATAATTTGCAAAAGAAAAATATACGCACGCCAATTGCATTACCTATTTATATTTTCTTCTGTTATACGGCGAGAAAGTGTTTAGTGGTTGATGTTTTTCTGTGGACATTATTCTCGGCTTATATAACCATGATTCTTGAGTCTGGCAGATTTAACATTCATGCATGACTGCCATGAGACACCAAAATGGTATCGATATCTAAGTTGCAGCTTTGGGTGATTGGAAATAGACTCAACTCGACGTGGCATTGATTCATTTTTATTCGCATCTAGCGACAATGATATTTTTGGTATATCTGGTCTGAAATCATTTAATCAGTACGTTTGTGGAGTTGGATAATATTTCAAACCATTTCGATGATAATATTCATTGTGAGAGTTTACAAAAAAATTAATTTGGACTTCAACAACAAAATAAAAACCAAGAGTCTAGAACATTAAAAAAATTATGTATTCACAGCAAAGGTCATAGGTACTTTGATCGTAAGATTCTGAAATTTCAAATTAAAGATTGAAATTTGCTCAAGGGTAATAGTACATTAATATTAATTAATCTATGTTTAGTTAAATACATATTTATTAATAAACACTATGTTTATAAAAATAATTTTCAATGTGAGAGTTCGTTCTTGTTGTCTGATACATGTTACTTGTTTAGACACGATCCATTATCAGCTTACATCAGGTTTAATGTACCACGGCTTAATATAGAGAGCCGTAACGTTGAACTTCATGAACCATGCTTCACTACGACTTCTCCATCACTAGA
Source organism: Wollemia nobilis (assembly GCA_028583015.1). Classification (NCBI taxonomy): domain Eukaryota; kingdom Viridiplantae; phylum Streptophyta; class Pinopsida; order Araucariales; family Araucariaceae; genus Wollemia; species Wollemia nobilis. The sequence continues at coordinate 189,471 of JAQPPZ010009299.1, read as the reverse complement.
TTTTACGAGTGCTACAGGAAAAGTAGCGTCCGGAATACCTAGTAGCTATCCGGAATACCTAGTAGCTATCCTTGTCTATGACTCGAATAAAACCTAGAGATTTTGCTTTTCGGATGTCTGAATTACTACTTTCATGACAAATATATAATTAATATATAGAGTTAATACTTATTCTAAAATGTCAATCTATTTTATTTGTCAAATTTTGTGGACGTGTTTAAATTATTTCTTAATTTATATTTATTTAATAAAAAAATTAATATATAAAAGTTTTATATAACACAATTTTATATGTTTGATTTGGGTGTAATTTTTTTTTTTTTTTAATAATTAAGAGGATTGCATTAATTAATCATGTTTATACAAAACCAGTCATACAGAAAAGATTAACAACATTGGGCGCAAGGAAAAAAGATGCCGCAGCCTCAGACGGGAGGAAGAAAGAGAACAGGACATTGCTTGATAGGAAAATCCTCTAAAGCAAAAAGGAAAAAGCTCCATGCAGGGTAGTCGCGGGAACATAAAACAAAAAGAAAGGATCAGGCTCCACACAGGGCAACCAAAGAGGAAGAAATTAAGAAGAAGAGGAAGTTAATCCTCAACAGATATCCTTTCCTTGTTCTTGGCATAGCCTTGACCAGTTTCCTTAGGCTATTCTTTGACCGCTACGACCTCCTCAATTTCACAGCCTCCATCAAACTCCTGGCCACTTTGACCTCCAAAGAACAACTTTTGAAGGCCTTCCCTAATGTCGATTTGACCATGGCATTCATCATCATGCCTATCATGGAGGAGATAATAAATTCCTTCAACCGCCTTGCTTCATCGTCCGTCTCTTCATCCTCGGTTTTGATATCAATGATCTTACGTTTTGCTACATGATTTTCTCTTCATCCTCGATTTTGATATTATGTTTCGTTGCCTGATTTTAAAGCTGAAATGACTTCCTTACAGGCCCTTCTACGCTTTCAAAACTGATATGTTTCCTCGCCTTCAGCTCAGTGATCGTCTCAATGGCTTTCCTCTTTCTTTCAGCTAGGGAAAGGCGAGCAAAGGACCTCGTAGGTTTGGCTGGGCTAGGGACACTAGGGTTGGCTTTAGGACTATGAGCCAGGACATAAGTATAAATTACTTTAAATAGGCCTTGATGGATAGAAATATTGTTGTATTTTTTCCTTACAGGTGGTAAGCGTATAATTGAGGAAATTGAAGAGAAAATGAGGGATGTTGAAGGGATTAATATCCTGAAAAATGATTCACAAAGGCCAAGTGATAATTGTAGAGGACTTTCTCGGATGACCTCCATTACTACTTTCATTACATCTTTCTAGTGGGAATTCAAGTTACTTCTATAGATTCCCTGCTTGGTGCCTTTATAAATTCTTTGGTTATTCTTAAACTCTTTAAGTTCAACCTTACCATGCCTTTGAATTGAATGTCGTTTTGGATCTTGCCCAGTAATCATGGACAACATGTGGAGGTCCATATAGAAGGTCCTCCGAAAAGAAATAGAGCCATTGTAATTTACTATTTAACTATTCTATTGAATTCAATAATCAATAAAATGCCCATTGCTATCATTTAACTCATATAATGTAATTAATAATTTTTATTTTTATTTTTTAATTTTACTAAGAAAATTCTTGTAGTTGCTTTTTACATTAAATATTATTTTATTCAATATACTCCCTTAATGTTTAATTATCCGGATTTCCTATGATTTTCTTTGTCTTTCTCTCCTTTAACGCTTAGTGATCTATATTTTAATTTATTTTAAAAAAAAAATCTTATTATATTGCTACATGTACATGATTTGGTTTTCATCATATTGTTTAAATATCATGTTTGATTGCTTGTCAAACTTTTTGTTAAGCAACTTGCTTTATTAGAATTGTCGAACTTTTTGTTAAGCAACTTGCTTTATAAGAACTGTCTTTATCGTATCTTATCCAACCTACTTGTTTGATAGGGTAATCAATTACTATGACAACCACATGTAATACGATAGATTATTAGATACAAGATTAACTATATTGTTGTCTAATATAATGTAGATTACCTACTTTACATTTTTTTATATGAACTATTTGGCGACTCTTTATTCTCTTTTGCTATTTATTTTTTTTATGAACACACCTACTTTTACACACATTTACTCATGTTACGGTTTAAAATTTAGATATCACAAAGAAGAGCCAAATCTCAAACCATTGTGTTGTCCCCACTGAGATATTTAAGCTACTTATTATCTCTAACAATTTTCACTTAATAATTTAATGACTTCCTCTTCAAACTTTTGAATTAGTTTTGTCACAACCACCTTTTTCAAATTTTTATTTTGGATATCATACTATATCAAAATTATGGACCAACTAGAACTCAAATATCTTCGTTTGTTTAGTTTTTTATAAAACTAAATTTTTAGCACCCTTTTGAGTTAGGCTATGAATTAGATGTAAGATTTTTCAATATTGAGATAATACTCATTGCTTCAACATCCCATTTTAAGGAAATATACAGATGCTTAGGACACTTGGTTTTAGGTTGAGATTAATATTAAAGTTAGTATTTTCGCTAAATATCAATTTAATCTTAAGTTAAACATTATGAAAGCATAAAAATTCTCTTTCAATTTCGTCTTCCAATTAATTTAAAGTAGAATACATAAAAGTATTTTACAATACAATTTTATATGTGCAGCTAGGGTGTAGCCACATTGAATCTAATAATTAGTATAATAGATTTTTTGTCATCCAATTATATAAATAATCTAGTTATAGATGTTGCATAAGTTGAGTGATCCACTCATGAATGACAAAATAAATGTTAATAGTAAGTTTTTCTTTACTACCAAGTTATTTTTCTATTTTTATAATTGTCATTTCATTTTCATAGTTTTTCTTTACTTTCTCAATTTCCTTTTTGTTTTTACAGTTATTATTCTATATCTCCATATCTTTTTTATCAATAAGAAAATTCTTGTATGTGTTCGTTCCTTTTCTCCAATATTTATGATTGGTATAAGAAAACAACTTATGAAGATGCTTAGTAGCTCTCCTTGTTTGTAATGCCTACCAAATATAGAATAGACTATTGGTTTTATTTAATAAAATTGTTTTTTTGTATCAGATATTTTTTTTATATATGTTAGATTCAAAACAACTATTATTGCATATATGAATTTGTAGATACTCAACTTTACACATAGATTAGGTTATTTGACACATCACAAATTACCCCTTTTGAAAAATTTAACATAAATCCCTTCTTGTTCCCAAATTAAAAGTATAAGATATTATTAAATTTTTTATTTATAAGCTTAACCAACTAACTTCTAAATTTTATAAAATTAGTATTATTGGAAAGAGCTTAACAAGAGCTTTCAAACAAGTACAAACATGACCATGTTTGACAAATATTTGGCCACTCAAAATGACCTTTTTGAAAACCATTGTTATACAAAAATGCTATACTTTTTCATTACAAAAATGTTAGAGCATTTTTGTAAGTCCATGGTATATTTATAAAAGTACCAACAAAACTTTAGTTTTGGCTATGCAACTACTAGTCACTATCAGTTTCATCAATCCCATATATTGTCAATCAAAAATTACATGCATTAAGTGGAATATTACCATAATTACCAATTAGAAATCAATTAGACCTCATGCAACAATCATGAAGGAATTTAAATCCATTCAAGCTAAGTTGATACCTCAATCAAGCCATCCAACTACTCTAACTAAACACCTCATATTATTGAATAATACACGTTAGTTTTCTCTCATGTAGTGCTTAGTAGAATTTCCAAAGCAATGAGAATTTAGGGGATGTTAAAAAGGAAAACAAATTTTATGGGGATACGCTAGTGGAATTATCCTAAAGAGATGCAAGGAATTTATTCTTACAAGTGTATGCTAGTGAAATTATCATTGGAGAGTTGGACACATGATCATTCCATTTGACAATCATCATTCAAAGTATTTCAATAGGGGTAGATCTTGACCTAGGATTTGATCCATTTCCTCTCTTATTGACATTTATTTCAACAACTAATTTTTTAATTTCTATTATCAACTCATTTTTTGTTTTGTAGAATTACAATATTTTTATAGTTTTGGAGTGCTTTTGCATGGTCATAGTGGTTTTGTAGTATCAAATATTTTTTGCACTACTACAGCATTTTTGCTCTATGACATAATTTTTGTGGCTTTACACCATTTTTATAAGATATTTAAAATAGTTGTAAAGTTATCATTTTTATTCCATCCTCAATCTAGAATAGACAATTTATGATCTATTAGTAATTTTTGTAGCATCAAATAGGATTATATAGCTTCATGAAATTTTAAAAATATAAATAACATGAGTTGCATTTAGATATTAGATCAAACATATAGTTAAGTAATATGTTATTTAATCTTATTAATTAAGTGATTTTAAAAGCTCCTTCATCATTTTTTTTAAAGAGGGCAGAAGTAGTCAAATATTTATTATATTACATATATTCTTTTTTTGCATATAGCAAATGAAGATAAAAAGGTATGTAATTTGCATTATGTATTTTTATTTACATGAAATTTATTTTAGAAAGAAAAATAAGTGAAGAGATAAAAAGAAATGAATAACAAAAAAAATATTACTTTATTGCTTGCATTTAAACAAAGAGGTATCTAAAACTTAGGAATTTCATTATACTTGCCTTTTTCACATTATATTCATATTTGTTTACACGTAGGCAATAAAATATAAAAGGACATATAGTTTTGTATCTTAGGATAGCCTTTTATTATTATTTTTTTGCTACTCTTTTTCCTCAAAAGCAAAAGAAAATATATCTAGTTTCTTGCACTCATTTGATATGAAAATTCACATATTTTTAAAGATCTTGTTTTCACATGTGTTTACATATTTTCTCTACTACATTTTAGACATCAAAAATCAAACCTTAGGTGTTTTCCAATCTATACACAAAATATAGATTTAGTGTACATCAATAAATATTCTTGGTGAACCCGTTTTACCAAAGAAATATACCTCAAAAAAATAAATATTGAGGGTATAACCACTTGCTCTTATCCCAAGGTGTGGAAAGAAATATTGAATCCTTTTTCACTACCACATTCCTTTGGTTAACTCAACATGAAATACCATGTGGGTCCTAAAATACTTTTGGCTTGAACCTTACCTTAATAAAATAATAATTTATCACACTTTAACAAAGACCACCTAAAATTGTTTACTTGGATTAGATCACATTAATAAAGATAACAAGAATATAATTAAAATGTTTGTCTTGATTGGAGGAAGATTAAGAACCCTTTCAATAAACTAAAATACAAACCTTGAGGGTTATCTCTCTTGGTGAGTATAAAATGGTGGGCTAATGGGTGTCATAAAGAGAAACATTTATTTTTGGTAACGTAAGAAGTTTTGAAATGTCTTATTTTTCTTCTTTAAAAAAATCTATAAATAAAACCTTAATAAAAAATAAATCTTTCCAAAGTCAAATAACCTAACAACACTTCTTCCACCAATCCATTTCTTCCAAGTAGTTGGGAGAAAATGATGTGATCCTACCTTTTGTATCAACATCTCCATATTATCAAAATAAAAAATTGTTAGTTCACGACCACATATAATTATCCCCGTGAGTATGGTCTACCAAAAAGGATACCACTTGCATTATCGGTGATGTAACTCGGGATCAATTCCCATGTTGGATGTGTATAAGAAGTATTAATCAATAATATAAATAAATAAATATATTTAAATATCCATTTAATATCACTTATCATACATACCAAGTCATAAATTTAAATTTAGAACAATTGGTCAAGAAAAATCTCAATTTAAATAACAATTGGATTCCTGATAAGGAATCTCATCTATATAAATTATTGTTATAAATACTATTGCAATCAACATTTTGACCACTTTCTTGCTATCAAACCTTACACTCATAACTTTGTAACCCCTAATTTCTACATATACAAGGGTGGAGAGGATCCAACTGGCTACCATAGGAATTTTCAATTTGTCTATCATGATGTTGCCTATGATGAAGCACTTATTTTATAATTATTTCCTAATATCTTTGGTGGTGAAGTGTTAGAATATTATTTTTAAATACCCTTACATTTACTTAAAATATTTGAGGAACACATTGAAATATTTATCCAGCAATTCTTTGTATATATTACAAAAAAGTGTACCATGGATGAGCTTTATCAACTTAAATAGTCTAAGGGTGAGACTTCTACAAACTTTCTAACTTTATGGTGAGCCATGGTGAGAAAAATCCCATCCACTTCTCCCCAAAAATGATCTCTTATATATTTTCATATGTAATTCACAACAGCAACTTACATATATATTAGAGATGGCTCATATAAACAAGTGGAATCTACCCTTTTATGTAGAGATAAACTAAAGACTAATAAGGATTAGGAAAATTTGTCCTCCCCTAATCCTAAATGGAAGTACAAGAATAAGGATGTTGTAGGTAATAGAGTGATATACTTTATCCCCATTAACAATGTTGAAACCAATAATTTTAATATGGTTAATCTCTACAAAAGCTAATAGCAAAATGTCAAGAAAACCTAAAATAAAATCCATCAATCTCTAATGTTTGTCCTTGAATAGTTATTAAATACTAAAATATTAGAATTACCACCTATAAAGGATGCACACCCTAAAATAAAGAAGCTTTCATGGTTTAATGTTGATGAAAATTGTGCCTTCCATCATACAAGTGGTCATCATATAAATAGGTGTTGGAACCTTGTACATATTTTTCAAGATTTAATCAATGATGATCTTGTCATTGGTGACCCCAAAAAAACATCGTCCTCCAAACAAGATTTGGTAATTTCTAAGGATCCCATATCTAATCATGAATAAAGGACCACTAACCATGTCCAATATAAGAATGTACCCAAATTTGATCAAAATATAGTATGAATTATCCATGTTATTAGTGTTCCTAGAAAACAATACAAAGAGAAGGCTAAATATTCAAACATATTATTTAATCCTACTTTGGTCTTAATGCCTAAGCATATCTCTACTAATGATAGATCACAATTTTTCCTAAAATACCATTATGACAAAGCCCCTAGCCCCGATGGATTTCCTCCTTGATTTTTCCAAACCTTTTTGAATATTGTGGGTCATGATGTTTGTTCTACTATTAGAGAGTTTTAATCTCCAAAATATATCCCTCCATTATTCAACTCAACCTTCATTGCTCTCATTCCAAAAAATTCAAATGCTAAATTCATGACAAATTTCCTACCTATAGGCTTATGTAATGTGGTTTACAAAATCCTCCCCTATTGCTAATATAATGAGAGACATCTTTCCTTCCATTATTGATCCTTCTCAGGGAAGTTTTGTTCACGGCAAATCCCTATTTTATGGATATTTTACTATCCATGAAGCTCTTCATTCTATTCACATGTCCAAAACACCTACTTTTATCCTAAAATTGGACATGAATAAAGCTTATGACTAACTAAATTGGGATTTCCTTGTGTCAATTCTCCTGAAGTTTAGATTTCATTATGACTGGGTTGATTTAATCAAAGGGTGCATATCCACTCTGTGGTTTTCAATTCTTGTTAATGGATCCACTGCTAGTTATTTTCCAAGCAATAGAGGCATTCATCAAGGAGATCCTATCTCTCCCTTGCTATTAATAATTATTGTTGAAGGTTTGGATAGAACCATAAAAGCAGCTTGTAATATTAACCTTATTTTAGGAATAAAAGTAGCCTCTAAAACTAGACCAGTTTCTCACCAACAGTTTATGGATGACACAATAATCTCTTCTAATGTGTCTATCTTCGAGGCCAGAGTTATCAAGTATATTTTACTATTATATGAAGATGTTGTTGGGCAAAAGATCAACTTCCACAAAAGCAAAATCTATTTTCTAAATATGCCTATCCAGATACAAAGTAATATTTATACCATCCTTGAATGTCTTATATCATCATTCCATGCTCATTATCTAGGGCTTTCCCTGGTTTTGGCTCAGCCTGATGCATCAATGTGGAACAATGTGATTAAAATACTACAAAAGAAATTAGCAGGGTGGAAAGGCAATATTTTGTCTCAAGCTAGTAAAGTTACCTTGATACAAGATTCCCTTCAGAGCATTTCTATCTACTTCATGTCTATATTTAAAATATCGATAGGGGTACATAACAATATAGAATAAATTAGGAAGATATGGTCAGGCTCTGAAAATAAAAATCATTTCCATATTGTTTTCTAGAATAAAGTCTATTGGCTAAAATATTTTGGTGGGGCTGGCCTCAAAAGGATTCATCATTTAAACCCAACTCTTCTAGCAAAGTATATTTGGAGGTTAATCTTAAATATTGAGTCTGAATGGATCACTATAGTCTGCTATAAATACCTATAGGGAACTAATATATTCAATTTTATCCCATCCCTAATAGGGTATTGCTTATGGAAATCCATTTTGCAAAGTAGAGCTCTCGTTAAATGTGGCCTTATATGAAGGTTAGGGGATGTGCATCAAATCAAACTTTGGCAGGATAAATGGCTTATCAATAAACTACTTATGAATAATCCCCATTTTTCTATCCTCAAAGTATATACTAATAATACCCTTGGTCCAAAAGTCTCAAGTTTCATCTGCTCTAAGGATAATAGGAGAACATGGAAGCATATATTTTATCTTTCTCATATTGAGGAAGCTAGAGAGCTATAGTTTCTTCTTAGCTCTTCTATCATACCCTCTTGGAATCCTCATGATAAGCTGGTTTAGAAACTTACTTAATCTAAATATTTTTTTTTTAAAACTGCTTATCAGCTCCTCTTTCCCCATGATGAATCCTCAATTTCTTTTAGACTTATTTTACCTAAGCTCATGATTCCTAAAATTGCCACCTTTGGTTAGATAATCTACTGAAAAGAGGCCTACCCATTCCCAATATATGTTTTCTATGCTTATCTTATTGGGAATCCCCTCATAATTTATTTCTTGATTGCCCTTTCTCATTTACTATTCTCAATAAATTGTTTGATTTTTTCCACATTTCTTGGGTTAAACCATGCTCTATCCCTAATATTTTCATCCAATGGCCCAATACTTTTAGTAATATTCATATCAATGCGTTGTGGCAGTTTTATCTTCATCATTTATTGTGGTAGATCTAGTTGTAAAGAAACCATAGACTTTTTCCAACACTAGTCAAAACCCAAATTATGTCTTGAATAAAATCCTCTCTTTTGTCATTTAGAATGCTTCCCTTTATCCTTTACCTTCTTATCCTACTTACCATTTTGAAGTTTTTGTGGGGTCGACTCTAAATTTTCCTATCGTGGAAAATACTTGGCTACAACCTATCATTAACAGGGCTCAGTCATCTTGGATTTCTCCTTCCTTAGGTTGGACTAAACTAAATTTTTATGGTGCTGCTAAGGGTAACACTGGTCAGGCTGGAGCGAATGGTATCCTCAAAGATAATAAAGGTAGGGTTATCCTCACTATTGCTGATTTTTTAGGGATTCATTCAAATCAAGTTGCTAAAGCTCATACTATATGGTGTGTATTGGTGTTTGCCAAAGGCTTTTATAATAATATTTGAGTTGAGGGTGATTGCCTTACTATCATTAATTACCTTAAAAATTCTAAAGTTGCTTCTTTAAAAATAAATAATTTCATTGATGAAGCCAGAACTCTTTGTAGAAACTTCCAGGATATAATTTTCCAACACAGTTTTAGGGAGAATAATAAAGTTGCTAACATCTTGGTAAATTTTTGAGCCCAGATTACAAATTTGATGATGTGGACCACTGGCTTCTCTCTGTTTTTGTCTCATGTTATTGATAAAGAAATTTCATCTTCAAGCATCATTGACACTAATGTGGAGCAATTTAGCCATATTCTAAATGGATCTAATGCTCATGTGCCTTAATTATTTTATTTATAGCTCCCATGCTACCTTGGTTCATGGGAATCATGTTTTTCTTGGTCTTGTCAACCTTGGTTATCGGTTACCCATGTTTCACGACAGAGCTTTTGCTATTTTTTCTCATATTGATAGTCCCAATTGTTTTGACCCCCGATCCATAGTATTTTCTCCCTACTATCTCTCCACCACCCTAATCCCCTCTAGCTTCATTTTCCCTTTCCAACTCTTCCTCTCTTTCGTCCACATAATTCCCCTCCCACGTGTCTCACCTTGTATTTTATTTTTCCACATTGTTGTTTTCTTCATGTTGGATTTTAGTTTGGATTCTCACATGATGCTCTCAGGTAATTGGAATTAATTTTTTTTCCAAGAATACCTTGGGTCATGTAGTCTTACTCATCCACATCCTATGTGGAACTTTCATCAAGAATGTCATTTGAATGTTTCTATTTTTGTCTTCTCAAATATTTCCTTTTATACTGGTCAAGTTTCGGGCCTTCTCCATTGCTATGTACTTCAACTATTCATCCAAAATTGGTCTCATTTCTATATGGCCATCATGAATTATTTTTATCTATCCAAGGTTTGTATGGACTCAATTGCTGAGGGAATCCTTTGAGGTAAGGGTTTCCTTCTATTATTTTACAAATTCAAAGGGGAGAACTCTAAAATTACCTTGGTATTTATAGATACGTGGGATAATGATAGGGTCACCATCCATAACAAGACTTATGTCATCGAAATCAAAGTTCTAGCTGAATTAACTTGTCAACAAACTAAGAGAAAATCCATTAGAAGAGAGAAGCATAAATGGGATGCCAAATTGAAGGATGTCAAGGATAAGTAGATCTACATGAAGGCTCATCTGGGTATGTGGCGTGATGAGTTATCATTTCTATGGGGGAGTGTTTTAAAGTCTATAATAGATTTTCTAACTATTGATGACCAAATAAGCCCCTTTGTAGTTTTCATTTTGCCTTTTTCAATCACTTTCATGATGTAATTGAAGTCAACATACCTCAATTTTTATTTAACTCTATTAGTTATACCATTGAGCACTGCAGATAAAAAATGTGTCTAAATTACCCATCCATCATGGTCTATTCAATGCCATGTTTAAACACTAGTTAATTTACTACCCTGAGGGTATTTTTGTGACTCCCCCTACCAAAGCCAAGCAGATTCCCTTGAAACCCAAATCTTCTCAAACCATACCACAATCCTCATGCACCCCTAAGCTCTCTACTAAAAAGAAAAAAATTATTGATATTGTCTGCCAGTTAATAAAGAGATCCAACAGTGCTTCCTCTGAACCTGAACTTGAGCCTGAGAAAAAACCCTTGTGCTCCTCTGTGCAACTGAATAACAAAGCTAAACAAAAATAATCCTTGTTTATTGAGTATAAATATGAGGAAAAGGATATCCCCTATCATTGCATGCAAATGTTCATCATCAAATCTATAACAAACTATATTACCCAACTTGTTGATCTACATAATGACCTAAATATATGGTTCTTTATGAAATCATTCACTGATGGTGTAGTATATCCTCCTACCGAAGATTTAAAGGTAGCCTCTATTCCTGAGGACATCCCTGCTAAAGGAAATGATGCTGAAATGGATACTTCCAATGATGGACTCCAAGAAGTTGTTGTTGAACCTGATATGGAGGATTAAGTGTTCCCTTTCCATCCTGGGAGGTTGTTGGTTGCAATTTTGCTACATAATACCTTCTATTTTTTTTGGGTCCTTTTAATAGTTTTTTTGTTAAGTTTTGTTATTCTAGCTACCTCTTGAGGATAGGCTTAATGGATGATAATTTTTAAGGTTTGCACCATATTCTAAATTTTACTGATCTCTTGGCATCTATTGCCATTTTATAATTAGGTTTTGGGGCCTTGTTAAAACCCATTGGAAATCTAATCTCTTTAAATGATCAAAACAAAGCTGAAGATAAAGGTCAAAAGAAACCTTTTAATCTTTAATAACTTGAGGATACCCTAGCAAATATGTCTATACTCAAAATATTAAAAGCCTCACCTACTCATAGAGAAATCATTTTTAAGATTTTAAGTGATCAATATAGTAGGACCTCTTACCATGAACCACAATAAAATATTTTTATAAAGGTGATGTTTCATCCCCTTCTATACTTAGGGAACTCCCCTATGTATCACATGTAACATTGGCAAGCATTTTATCATAAGAATTCTCTTTGATAATGGCTTTGCCTTAAATGTGTGTAGCTTCCTGTTCATCAATAGGATTGGAATAAACACACAATATTTAGAAATTTTTTTCATTGTTATCAAAGCATATGACAACAAGGAATGTGAGGCTTTTGGAACTATATTTCTCCCCGTCAAAGTGGGACCTTGCATACTTAACACTTTATTCTATTTTTGCCTTACAACATAAATTACAACATCATTTTAGGATGATATTAGATCTATGTTATGCAATATGTCCATTAAACATATTACCAATTCTTGAAATGTTAATTCAAGGTAAATTATATAGCATTATGGTAGACCTCGATCCTTTTGCATATTATCAAGCCATTAATGTATAAAATCCAAAAGCTTACATTTGTCCCTCCTTGAATACTTTTCATTATTTTTCAATCATACCCTAATATATTCATCCTAGAATCAATATATTTGGTTAAAATCTAAATAAATAAGCATTTATAAGGAAGTTAGAACCAATAGTAAACTTGTAATAGAACACAAGAATCTAGCCAAAATGTAAAATTTCAATCATTTAAATCTCAAAAAAAGCTAAAATGAATTACTAGAATTAGACCTAGCTAGGTTACCTCCTTCACCTAGGGCTTTATGAATAGCCTCTATAAATGGAAAAGTTGTATAGATAGGAATATACATCTTTTTTTATGCTAGGACAACCAATTATGAGAGAATTTTGGTAGCAACCCATGCCCAACTAAATGAAAATACACTTCATGCTACTTATCAAGCATTTACCTTATACCCAACCAAATTCTCTGTAACTTTTGTTAATGAGGAAAAGGAATAGGAACTTATGAATAGGGTAATAAATATCCTCTAAAGTTCAAGGCTTGGCCATGTTGTTAGGTATTAAGTTATATCTCTAACTATAATGATCATTTTCCCTCTTCATCCTCAAACTATAGTGAGGTTGATCTTTATTCACTTAGATCTCGAGGTGACATCACCTTATTAGAGGGATTAATTTAATATTAAGAGGACATGGAACCTTATCCTTTTCAATTTTCTAATTTATTCTCACAACCCACTCACATAAACACTTTATGTGTAGATTTCATTAATAAGGTTGAATTAGACCCCCATAATTTCCCTAAAGGTGGTCTTTCTCATACGAATATTTTAAAATATAATCTAATTCCATCCCAAATAAAAAATATTATCTTAAAATTATGACATAAATGATTATGAGGTGATAAATTTACCCCAAGATCATCCTCAAGATAACTTCCATGCACTTCTTTGTCAATACAAATCCCCTAACAAAGTATGGCTTTCATAGGATGATTTTTTTGATAATTCATAACCTCATGACTTGGAACAATTAGCTTTTGATCCTATAGACCTAGAAAGTTTAGGAGTATTACCTGCTCCCTCATAATTGGAATAAGAGTCCCATAAATTATTCAAATGAATCATTGATATCAACATCAAATCCCAATATAATCCTATGAACATAAAATTAGAAAAATATTAACCCTTGAAGGATATGAGAAACATACAAAAATTTTGACTAAATTTAATGATAATTATATCTAGTCTTATATAGATATTAAAGGGTTAAATCCTTCCCTGATAGTGCATCATTTAGTGGTCAATATTGAAACCTAATTAATAAATAAAAAATTAAGAAAGATACACCCTAAATTTGCTTTACTTGTCAAATAAGAGCTTCAAGAGGTCTTAGAAGTCAAATTAATTAAATCAACTAATTAATCTGATTGGATATCCAACATAGTATATATAGAAAAAAGAAATGTGTTGTGTGAGTTTTCATTGAATTTAGGGATATTAATAAGATATGTCCCAAGGATGATTTTCCTTTACCCAAAATAGACATGATCATCAAATTTTGCACAATATGTAAGATGTTATCTCTAATAGATAAAATTTTTGGATATAATTAGATTTGAATTTCATCATAAAATAAATCTAATTTAGCTTTTTTCATCCATTAAGGAACCTTTTGCTACTAGATCATTCCTTTTGATCTAAAAAATATGGGAGTTATATATCAATACAAAATGACTTAATATTTTAATTGAAGAACACAAGCTTATACTAAGAGGGGGGTGAACAGTATAAGACCACTTTTTACTTTTCTTTTCAATTCAATATTATGCAGTGTATAGATAGTAGTATCAATAGTAGTAATCAAAGCAATGCACAAAACACCATATACAATAGAGACACCATAGTTTACGTGGTTCACCCAATGTGGGCTACTCCACAGAGAAAATATTTTAGTAAAACTTTCTTAATCAATATCTTTTGGAATCCTTCCCAATTATAATGTTTATGGATCTCTATCCAAATGAGATGTTGATCCTCTAATCTCAATTTCATGGATACCTTCCACATGAGAACTATTTCCCCTTCTTATCTGGCTAGTGATCTTCTAGAAGACTTTGTATCTCTACTGCACTAACTGGTGGATCTATCTCCACTTGAAGACTCCTCACTCAAATTTTTCTTCAACTATATTAGCTACTATATATCTATCCATTAAGACTCTGTTATCTATACTATATCACCTCCAAAGCTCTGTCAATAGGCTCACTCAGAAACTACTCAATAGGCTCACTCAGAACCTGCTCAACAAGCTCACACAAAACTTGTCCAAATCTACTCAATAAGGTCACATAGAACTTGTCAAATCTGATAAGAAATCTCACATAGAAGTTGTCCAAATATAATCAATAAATTCACACATAACTTGCCCAAATCTACTCATCAAGCTCACATAGAACTTGTCCAAATCTGCTTAACAAGCTCACATAGAACTTGTCCAAATTTGCTCAAGTAAGCTCACCAAGAACTTGCCCAAATCTGCACTAGCAAGCTCACCAAGAACTTACCCAAATATGCACTAGCAAGATCACCAAGAACTTATCCAAAACTGCTCTAGCAAGCTCACCAAGAACTTGCTCAATAATTCAATTTCATAGAATCATAAAGATAATTGTTAGAGACTGAAAGCACAAGGATACAGAAACAAAAAGGAATATGCCACAAGAAAAGAACAAGAAATAACATATACAAATTGACACAAGATAAAAGCAATATGAAATATGGTAATCTCTTTATTGATACACTTTATAAATTGTGTTACAATACGTCTCCTTCCTTTTTAGGGGATAGGAGAGTCAAATGTGTTTCTTGTCACAAGATCCGTGGATAATAATCCTTCTTTCGCGTGCCCACATGTAAGATGGGCAGATCAAAATGTCATTGCCGCTATTGTATATGATTCTTTTTTATTTCTTGCTCCTCTGCTGTTGGAAACCTGCATTCAAAGAAACAAAAAATATTAGTAATACCTGCAAACCAAATGAAACATGTATTTCCCAAAGCCTATTGTCAATGTATGCATGAAAATAATAAAACGACTATCCGATGACCTCTGATTGACCTAAAACTTTGACAGAAGCATAAAAAAATCATCATAAGACCATTTTAAAAAGAACAGTCTAAAAATTCCTCACAAATCTGTACTCGCTCCAGGGTGGGACGAATAGGACTGTGAGAATTGGCCAGAAAGCACCTTGTTCAATGTCCTGCTTAGGAAGCTCCAAAAGACCTATAAACTTGGGGTTAGCTAATTTGGGGTGTTTTGGGAAGACCCAGATGCTCATATTTCTCCAATTTTACCTCTAGAACCCAGATTTTGAAGATGGCATCTACAAGTTAGTGAAAGCAGGAAATAGCAATAACCTGGTCAAAAATGATCAGAATGTAATGAAATTTGAACTGTAACCTATTTAACCTATCTAGAATCAAATTCAAAATAAAAAACAAAGAAATATATCACATATTTCTAATCATCCTGGGGTGGGGCGATTAGCACTATGATAGTTTGGGGAGCGCCTGGGGGCAGGACGCCCACCGATTGGGGCACTATTTTGGCACCAATCCACTTGGGATGGGTCCAAAACTGGTTATGGGTGTTGTCGACAAATTTGGTGAATATTTTTGGCCAAAAATTAGGTTTTGGGGTCCGGATTCATGCTTCCAATAGTCACCCAATAACCTCCCTTTCGAATGAGAGATTAAGGATGTAAAAGCACAAATCATAGTTAGGTAAATGGGCAGCACTTCGTTGCTCAAATGCTCCTTCTATGTATATCTTTTGGGTGGGAAAACTCCACAATTTATAAACCTTAGGGTATCCTTGTTTGAATTGCACATGCAAGGGTGCCACTTGAGTTAATTGTCCTATTTTAAGAGAAAAGCCAACTCCCTGATAAAAAAACTTCTTGCATGAGATTTCTAAAATAAAGACACTCATCACTGAAGTCTCTCTTCTTGAATAAAAGCTACTCCTCGCAATTACATGGCCTGAAGCCTCAGTTAACTGGCAAAGTTATTGAGGTTTGACTTTTTTCCAATCAAGCTTACTATTCGCCTCACCCTAGGGTGAATGCTACTATTCGTCCCTGGGTGGGACGAGTGCCAGTTTGTATTCATCCCGGGGTGGGACGAGCAGAGAGCAAGGTGCCAAAAAGGTTCCAAAATGACCTATGATCTCTAAAACTGCTTTTGGAAGTGGTTAGGACCACTATTTAACCTTTGGTGGCTTCCCTTGGGGCTGTTTGTGTCAATGTGATCAGCGCTTGTTGTCACGTAATCGGATTGGTGTTGTTTTGGTGTCTATAGATGCCCCTTTTTGGGAAGCACTGTACAAGGTGCAGCGTCGAGTAAAAATAGATAACCAAAGCACTAAATATTAGGGTTTCTTAGTAACCTAACCAACTCTTGATGCCCCAAGTATGGAAATGGCATGCATTCTTGAATCCTTGCTTCTAACAAGCTAAGGAACTAAATTCAAGTGTTAACCTTGTTCGGTGAGGTGTTACTTGAACTTGGACATTGATCAGTCATGAATAGGCAAAGGGCACAACATTTTGTCTGTGGGAACCTTAATTTCATGATTCATGAATGCCAAGTGTTTGATCATCTTATGATAATTTCTTGTTTACTGCCCCAAGCAGGGGCGCGATTGTCTTTGTCAATGATCCTTTGAATGTGTGTCATTTCCATGATTGGGTATATTGTTGTTGATTGGTGACTAAGTGTGACTACCCCCTTAAGCGACAAATCAATGAGGGAATGACCGACATGAGAAAAGTGATGAGTCACTTGACCCAAGATTACTTAGGTAAGGGTGCCTTCAGTTGTTTACCATTGAATGCGAAAGCAGTTTCCAAACATTCTGACCTATTTTTGGTGGGTTTTAACCCTTTTTGTGATGCATTTTGGAGCTGAAATTGATAAAAATTCGTCCTCCCGTGGAGCGGTCCAACTATGGTAGCCTTCTTATGGAGTAGGAGAGTGAAAATTTGTAACCCCAACGTCTATTTTGGATGCCAAGAAGGTCAGGCGCCAAAGCACCTTCGTTCAGCAATGTTATTGCTATTTTTGGATGGGTTTTGACCCATTTTGGTGACGCCATTTGGAGATGAAATTCTTGAAAATCCATCTTCCCGTGGAGCATTCCAGCTATAGTAGCCTTATTAGGGAGTAGGATAGTGAGGATTTGTGACCCTAACATCAATTTTGCATGCCCGGAATGTCCAGTGCAAGAGCACTTTGATTGGACACTTTTAGGGCTTGTTTTGGTGCATTTTTGTGCATTTTTTGTTGTTTTTGAAATTTTTTCTTTGTATTCGTCCTAGGGTGGGACTAATTCCTATTTAGTATTCGTCCCAAGGTGGTACGAGCACTAACCAAAGTGCTCGTCCTAGGGTGGAACGAGTACAGGCTCAAAAAGCCTATTTAAAGGCCAAAACTGAGTTTTGGGATCATTTGCATTTGTTTTTCTGGGTGATTTGGAGCTTTGAGGAGGAGGAGGTCAATTCTGCGAAGCGAAGCGCTGCCAAAATTTTTTTGTGACCATGAGTGCTCATACCGGATTGAGCGGTGGAGCCGAAGCGGTACCAGTGAGTACTTGTCCTCTTTATAACTTTTTGTTGCAATTGGAAAATCGCATTTTGCTTTTTTCTTATGTGTTTTTTTTTTTTTGTGGTTGGTTATGGTTTAAAAATGAAAACCCTAGTCTATGAACACTTAACTAAAAATGGAATTGAACCCTAGTTAAACACAGATCAAAAGTGTAGTTAAAAACTGAATTTGGAAACTTAGTTTAGAACATAACTTAAAAACTGCGTTGAACCTAAATGAAACCAAAATCGAAACTGTAAGTTAAAAAATGTAGGGTACTACTAAGCAGAAAGCGTAGCAGGAACCCTAGTTGACTGTTGTTTTTTTTTTGTTTAATTAGTCAGTTAAAGTTAAAAACCCTAAGTTTGACAAATTAATATTTGTGAATTTTTGTTGTGTTTTTGAATTTATCAGTTAGAGTTAGAAAACCCTAGAACGAACAAATTAATTTTGTTAAATTTTGTTTTGTTTGTGAACTTATCAGTTAGGATTAGAAATCCTAGGTCTGACAAATTAATTTTGTTAAATTTTTGTTTTGTTTTGAGTTTATCAATTAGGATTAGAAACCCTAGGACTGACAAATTATTTTTTTAAGTTTTGTAATTGTTTTTGTTGTTTAATTAATCAGTTAGAGCTAAAAAATCTTAGGCTGACAAATTTTTTTTTTTTAATTTTGGTTGTGTTTTTGAATTTATCAGTTAGGATTAGAAACCCTAGGACTGACAAATTGAATTTTTGAATTTGTGCTTTGTTTTTTTTTTATGTACAATTTTAATGCAGTACTGTATATACATGTTAGGATTGTACAATTTTTCATTGTTTTTAATATTTTTGTGTTGTTTTCTTTTGCAAGTTGTGAAGAGCCGATATCGGGTGCCTACTGTGTTTACTAAAGCGCGTGCGGTGCTGACCTTGGCTGATTGGGATTGGCTTAACGCCTTTGGGCTCAAGAAGGTGACTCGACTGGAGCCGGTGGTCAGGGATCGGGCCTATTTAATGGCCCTGATCAATCTTAGGGATCCTCAGACTAATACCTTCCGTCTCCCAACAAGGGAGATAACAGTGACCTTGGAGGATGTTTATCAGATTCTACGGATTCCAATAGATGGACTGCCGATCCGGATGATGCCACGAGATCGGAGGACAGCGGTATTGATACGCTATTTTGGGCATGGATTGGAGTGGGGTGTGGAGAGCCCCGTGGATAGGGAGGAGAGCGATTGCTAGATTGGTGGCATACTGGTGCGATGGTGGCTAGAGAGGGGTATGTTGGGAATGAGGCATGCATTACTCATGAGCCTCATTTCCAACATGCTGCTCCCCGACTCTTCTGGCACGAGGTTCCCGTGGAACCTACTAGAGGTGGTATTCAGGTTGGTGGAGTGTTCGACAGATGCTTCGATGATTATGATATGGGGACAGACGCTACTGGCACAGCTCTATGATGATCTGTACGAGGTCCGCTATCAGAAGCGGAAGGGGATCGATTGCAACCACTTGCTACAGTGCTAGGCTTGGCAGCACATAGTAGTGGAGAGGCCGACAGGGCTACCCTGGATGACGTGGGCAGAGATGGAAGACTAGGAGATTGGATACGGGGTACTCTAGCGGAGGTTAGAAGAGCAGGGATAGAGTTAGTGATGGGCAGGTGTCGTAGGCCACTACGTCGATGCCTTTTCTTGGCTCACTCTTGGAGAGGTGTTCTGGCACCCCTACCGGGACTGTCCAGCTTGGCCTAAGGTTGGAGAGTGGCTCTGATGGGTATAGAGGGGGCGATGGCTGATTGGGAGGCATGGGACAGAGCAGGAGTTCTTCCCATATGACCAGGTGACCCAACAGTTCGGAGTGCACCAGGGGATGCCTGGTGAGCCCATGGTCTATCGACGTTGGGGGGATGATAGAACACTGGACCGACCAGTCGTTGCGCCACTTGGCGAGGATTCAGATATGGTGATTGACATCTTAGATGTGGATGACATCGGGATGACTGTTGAGTATGAGCAATGGTGGACTCTACGATGATGGCAAGGCGAGGGGCCTCTAGGGGGTGCAACATCAGTAGTAGCAGGGGATGAGGGTACAGAGGTACCAAATGAGGGTTGGGGTGCTCCACGTTATGATGCAGACATGGTAGAGGTTGAGGATGTTATAGGGGATTTTGGGGTATCAGACCAGTCGAAGATATAGGACATCCCAGAGTAGTGGGAGCCAGAGCACGCTGCTGTCCTAGATTTGCCTATGCCTCAGGTAGGTTCGAAGGATGTGGAGGTGAGGCTCAGCACTGAGATAGCACGATTGGAGGACCTACTACAGAGGCAATATGGGGAGTTGGGATAGGCTTTACAGGAGTGAGATCTCTTATGGACTCAGTTGGTAGAGTGGGAGAATGCATGGGCTGTGTCTCACCGATAGGAGGGGGATACTGATGCTGCATGGGAGAGGGATCTCCTGCGGGCACAACTAGCATAGTGTGATGATGTAGTAGCTTACTACCATCAGCAAAAGGCAGAGTGGGGTCGACGGGAGTTAGATTGGTGGTGGCATCGGTTTGATATGGAGGGAGATATTATCCACCTTGGTGGGAGAATACCTAATCCTCCTAGAGGTGGCTCGTCGTGTCGGATGAAAGACAATGATACTAAGCAGTCAGCATCATCCCGTTGCAGGAAACTAGATGAGGGAAGCGCTAGTGGGCATGATGCAGGGGCAAGCAGTAGTCACCCTGAGAGGTCCCATAGGACCCAAACTACAAGGGGTAGTTCTTGTCACACTTATCCTGCGTGATCATGGTGGTCGATGCCCTAGGCTTGGGGGTTTTTGAGTTTTTGGGTTTTGGTAGCGAGGTTCGAGGAATGGTTCATTGTAGCCTGCGAGCATTTTTGTTATGATATATATACAGATGACTCTTTTTGGTGTTTATGCACTTTTCATGGTTTGTTGTTATGTACATGTTTTTACATTGATGTATGCATATGCTATTATGAATGTGATGGTTCTAATTTGTATGATGTATGCCAATGGAATGAATGAAATGAGTTGTTGATGTTTTGTCGATGGCACCATAGACTGTGCAAGATTTGACTAACTTGTTGTACTAATGGGATGACTTTGTGGAAGGATAGGGCATGTGAAAACTTTGTTTTTGTATTTTGCATATTTTCGGATGGTGAGAGATGGAATGAAATGTGACAGTTGTTTTAAAATGTAGTTTAAGCTTTTCTGAGATTCAGATATTTTAACTAACTAGCCAATACTGTACATTGATCTCACAAGAATTTTGAACAAGGTATAAATTAGACTTGAATTTAACCAAGTTATTTCACATCCCTGTGTGTGCAATTGAGTTCGTTTATGTGGTATTTATCAGGATACCGCCAGTTCCAGATAGGCTATCAACCAAACCTGTACTGAGGATCACCTAATTAGCTCCACTAACTTCGTTGTTGTATGTAGTAAGATTAATCCATGGGACAATCTAAGGTACCATAAGCTAGTTCATCCACATGCAAACATTGGTCTATGCACATGCAAAGCTAATGTGACAGACATATCGTCATGTGGTTAGGATACCACCATTTCCAGGTAGGCTATCAACCAAACCTGTAATGAGGATCACCTAGATGGTTTTTTGAATTTTGAGAATACCAGGGATTCAAGTTTAGGCTGTGTGTTAGCTCAAGGGTTTGGGATACTAGCTTGTCTATATAGTGATGAAAATCACTGTTTATTTTTCTCTTTGCTTTTCTTTTGAGCAAGGATTTTGAATAGTGGGGATAACCACTGTTATTTGATTTTGTATTTTGAGCTTTGTAAAGTTGAGCATGTGAATGGCCTTGATCCTGTTGGCCTTGGGGATGACTACCCATCCTGTTCAGGGATGTGTAGTACAAATCCTTACAACTTTGGGAACCAAGGGGATGATGGAGATTATGAAGTAAGGGCATTGATATTTTAGGCCTTGGGGATGACTATCCATCCTGTTCAGGGACGTGTAGTACGAATCCTTACAACTTTAAGACCAAAGGTGAGTGGAGATGGTTGTGATGATGGTTTGTTGAAATTTTGTTTTTGAATGGTTTTGATCCTTTTAGGTCTTGGGGATGACTACCCATCCTTGGCAGGGACGTGTAGTATGAATCCTTACAACTTTGGGGACCAACTATGATTGGGATTTGTGGGAGTGGTGAAAACCACTATTTATTATGGGGAATGGATGGGGAAGAGCTCATCCTTTTGTCAATTCTCAACATTCTAGAACCATTCGCATAGGGAACAGGCTAATATTTCACCTATGGTACCCTAGACTGCTTTGTAGGTTTCTCTTGTGTTCACACAACTTAGGAATTATTTTATGTGTTTTAATTTGTGTTGGGATGCTACGTAACAAGGCGTGATCCAAGTAAAACTTTCTTGTGTAAAATCCATTTAACTATGTACAGTTTTGGCTAGAAATTTAAAGACAGCTGAATGACGAAAACCCTATATACATTTAGGAGACAACTGACTATGCTAAAAATGGTGATGGTGTTAATTGGGATGTATGCGTTTATGAAATGGATTTGATGTGGGAAAATGAAGGAATTTTCCAAGTAATGACAATCTATGGCGTTGTTGACTTGTATGACCTAGTAAATATGCAATGTATGGATGCGATGCCTAATGCAACCTAGATTTTTGTATTTTGATTTTTATGAGTATGCATGGAATTAAAATGCAATATTTTTGTTATTTTTTATTTTTATGAGTATGCATGGAATTGAAATGCGATATTTTTGTGATTTTTTATGATTTTATTGTTTTTGTTGTTTTTGAATATTTATTTTGATCAAGCAGTTATGGTAACCCTTGGAGATTTTGGTGTTGACCAAAGGGTTTATGGATACCTTTGAGCATTTTTGGGTTGACCAAGTTATTATGAGAATCCTTGGATATTTTGTCTTGACCAAAGGGTTTATAGATACCTTTGGGGCATTTAGGGTTGACCAAGCGATTGTGGGAATCCTTGGAGCATTTGGTTGGATTATGGCTCTCTAGATGTGGAATGGCCTCAAATGACCGATGTTCAAGGGTTTTGTTTCCTTGATTCCTTCAAGAGAAGCAAGCCGATATGTTCCAGGTCCTATTCTACTGTCAATGACATAAGGACCTAACCAATTTTCCACAAACTTGTCCCGTAGATGGGATGGCAAATTAGAATTCTATTGGTTCTCTTTTAATACCAAATCACCAACCTAAAATTCCCTTAGGTGGACCTTCATGTTGTATGCTTTCTTAAGTCACTCTTGATAGATACGCAAATGCTCGAGAGCATTAATGCATCATTCATCGAGCAACATCAGTTGATCTAACCGGGCCTACCACGCAGTGTCATCATCGATGAACTCTTGCATTGAAATGTGCAACAAAGGAATTTCCAACTCGAAAGGCATGACTGCCTCAAAGCCATACACCAACGAAAAGGGAGTTGCCCCAGTGGGCGTCCAAATGCTAGTGCAATAAGCCCATAGGGCAAGCGGGATCTGAATGTGCCAGTCCTTATGATTTTCTACGACTATCTTTTTAAGTATGGCGATTAGCATTTTGTTCAACGCCTTTGCTTGCCCATTTGCCTGTGGATAATAAGGGGTTGAAAAACTGTGCTGAATTTTGTACTTTGTGGTCAAAGTATGCACATATTTATTTTTGAATGGTGTCCCATTATCTGATAGGATATTGAATGGAATACCAAAATGACATATGATGTTATGCAAAATAAACTCTGTAATGAGGGATCCAATCATAGAGGTTAACGGAATTGCTTCCACCCACTTGGTAAAATACTTTGTGGCCATTAGGATGAATGTGTGACGACCAGAAGATGTAGGGGAGATCTTTTTGATTAGGTCAAATCCCCACTATAAAAAATGCCAAACCAATTGGATCGGCTGTAAGGCCTGAGAAGGTACGTGCATCAAATTAGCATGGTGTTGACACTTTACGCACTTCTTCACATATGTGCAACAATCTTGCTCTAAAGATGGCCAATAATAGCCCATGCGTAGAATGCGCTTTGTGATGGCCATACCACTGAAGTTTCCACCACATGTACCATCGTGTGCTTGGGTGATCGCCCAAGTGGACTCTTGCTGGTCCAAGCAACGGAGGAGGATTCCTTCATAGCTCCGACGATACAAAATGTCTCCTAACAAGACATGCTTTGTCGCTTTCTGTTTGAATGATATTTTCATGGCTTGTGTCAATCCAAGTGGGAGGTTACCTAGCTTGAGGTAATCCCTAATGGGTGTGTACCAATCCTACTGATCATAAACCTCGACAGTATGAACGACCAATCCCTCTTGAAGTCCATCCCTAGAAAAAACTAAGTGGGAAATAACTTGTAAAAATAGCATTGTGTTACTATTAATAGGGGTCGGGGAGAACAAGGACCCCCAGTTGGCTTGAGTCAAAAAATCATGGATGCGAGAGAACCTATCCGGAGATGGTTCAATTTGGATCAGGTGGATTCCTGGCGTCAGATCAGAGCTTGCACGCTCCATCACAGATTATGATAATGTTTTAACCTGAATGGTTGTCATTTCACCAGAAGGGTCTTGCAGGATTAATGACCCTAAGGAGACCATAGTATCTACAAAATGATTCGATGATCGAGGGAGTGCCTCGATGTCATACCATTCAAGTTGTGCCAGGAATTTGTCCACAAGGGCTTTGTAGGCCTACAGAACTGGACATTTACATTGGAAAATCCCCTTTACTTGATTGACAATCAATAACGAATCACCAAAGATGTTTAGACGTTTAATGTTCATGGTGATTGCTTTCTAAAGACCTATGAGCAAGGCTTCATATTTTGCATTGTTGTTTGTGCACAAGAAGTCTAATTTAAATGATAGAGGCATTGGAGCCCCTTGTGGAGTGAAGAATACAATTCTCGCACCACCTCCTTGCTCACATTTAGAACCATCAAAGAATAAGGTCATGTCATCCTGTGACTCAAGCTCATCAGAATCTGGCAATTTTGAAACATGAAAAACCCCATCATCCGATAATTCTATGGTCAGATGCTAATCGTCTTCAAGAGGAGCCTCTACCAGTTGATTGGTGATGACTTGACCTTTTATGGATTTTTGTCCAATGAACTCTATGTCAAACTCCATCAACAACATGATCCATTTCACCATGTGGCTACTATGATAAGTACGACTCATCATGTATCACAATGGATTCTCCTTAGACACAACATACATCGTATGACCAAGCATGTAGTGGCGTAGCTTTTTGGTAGGAAACACCATTGCCAAGCAGATCTTCTCAACGTATGCATAGTTAAGTTCATAACTGACCAGGGTGCGGCTAAGATAGTATGTAGCCTGTTCTTTGTGAAGTTCATTTTTTTGGGATAGCATGGCGCCTAGTGCCACCTTAGTAGCTGAGATGTATAAATAGAATGACACTCCTAGTCTGGGTGGTGCCAATACTAGCAATGAAGCTAAGTACTATTTAATGTCATCAAAGGCTGACTGGCACTTATCATCCCAATGAAATGTGACCCCCTTATGCAATAATTAATTCATGGGTCAGCACTTGTCATATAACTGCGCTATGAAGCGCTTGATCGACGCGACCTTTCCTTGCAGACTCCTGAGCTACTTGATGGTAGTAGGGGGAGGCATTTCAAGGATTGCCTTGACTTTGTGTGGGTCTACCTTGATTCCTCGCTTAGAGACTATGTAACCCAAGAGCTTTCCAAATGTGATGCCAAAGACGCCCTTCTTGGGGTTTAGTCTGACTTTATGCTCCATGAGGTGATCAAGGATCTTGCTTAAGTCAGCGAGATGATCTAGGCGTAAAAGAGATTTGGCCAACAAATCATCCATGTAATCCTCCAAAGTTTTGTGCATGTAATCATGGAAGATGTAGGTCATGGCACGTTGGTAGGTGGTGCCAACATTTTTAAGGCCAAAAGGCATGACCTTATAGCAAAATGTCCCCCAAGGCATTATGAATGTCATTTTTAGTTGGTCCTCAGGATTAATACGAATTTGATTGTATCCTGAGAAACCATCCATGAGGGAAAGCATTTCATGGCCCACTGTAGCGTCTACCAACACGTCGATGCTCGAAAAGGGAAAATCATCCTTAGGAATCGCTTTATTTAGATCTTGAAAATTGGTGCATATGCGAATCCTCCCGTCGAGCTTCTTTATGGGAACCATGTTAGACAACCATGGTGGATAATCCATGTAGATGACAAACTATGCATCCAATAGATTTTGTAACTCATCTTTGACCATTAAGGCCACTGTTGGATGCATCTTATGTAGTTTTTCTTTACTGGCTTGATTGTCAGATCAAACGTTAAATTATGCATGACTAGCTGTAGGTCTAGTCCCGACATGTCCTTGTATGACCATGCAAAAACCTCCTTCTTCTCTTTGAGAAGGGCAATGTAGTTGGCTCGCTCTTTGGGGGATAAACTTACCCCTAGCTTGATGATTTGCAAATTCACTAGATCTGAGTTGATGTCTATGTCAGTCGTTTCCTCGATTGACATGTGGGATCCGTCCTCCAACTGGTGTGGAGTTGGGATCAAATGGATATCGTTGGCTGAATTTAGATCATCGTTTGGAACATCAGGTTCCTCTTCAGCATGGAAGACATATTGAGTCTATATTAGGGTGAAATGGAACATTCCTCCACAAGGCCAGTACTTTTATGGATAGGGTGGTGTGTCAGCACGATCCCAGTCGATAGCATCTAGATCTAGATACAATGACCGTGTTGGGCCGGTTGGATCATGAATGGGTACGATCAGATCAATGAAGATCATGATGATGCAATGATTATGGTATCTATTACTATGGGTTTTATAACTCAGACATCCTAGACAATCTATGTGCTTCAGATCTGGCTCTGTGGGTATTGGCACAAAGGGATCAGCCCTATGCACGGAGACGAAGACAGGGTTCACCCTAGGCACTGATGGTTTGATAAGGTCACCAGGCAGAAGATGCTCTTTGTGTACCTGGAGTGGCGGGTGTAGTAATTGCTATAACTACATCAAGTTGAGATGCCACCTATGTATTGTACCTATATGTAAGTGTTCAAACATGTTATCTATGTCCAAAGGGTATCGTTGTTGCATTTGTCACATATGGTTGAGATAGGCCATCTCAGTTTCATCTTCTAAATCGCTATCAGAGATCCAAAAGCCTTCGTTATCTCTAACAACTACTTACGACATAGGAAGCTCATCTTGTTTGAGCAAATTGATGTGGTCCTATCTAGGTTATTCCGCTCTCTACGGAGAGACCTGATTGTCTTGAAGTGGCATGTACTCAAATTGAGCGGCCAATGGGAACATTATCAAGAAACTTTCCTGATCATCATTCATGGGATATTCTTGCGAATGATCGTAATCCGACTCATATTCGGAAGACCCTTCTTGGTCTTGTCCATATCCCCCTTGTGGGTGAGTCCTTAAATTTTCTCCCATTACGATCGGAGGGAAAGGGTTGTTGAGGTCAACAAGGTTGTTTGTTTGTAATGGGAAATAATCCCCCAATGTATAATTTGTGTTTGGATTGGCATATGGATCTGATGCCAACCCATCCTTGTTTCCTATCCCTAGGCCTTGCATGTTTTCAACCAAGATGTCTAGGGGCAAGGGGTGGTTGAACCCTACTCCTAACTTGTCATATGGTATTTGATATCTCGGTTGGCAAAGAACATGCACTCCTTGCTCATACCTACCCAACCCATATCCATGCCAATTACATTGGCCTAGATATCTAAGAGCAAAAATAGGATTGGATAGATATTTGACATCCTCCACAAAGGGCTCTTCGTCTTCATATTCTTGCATACAAAGGTCAACGCCATTATCCAGGCCCCCATAAACAAAAATTTTCTGATTGGGTGGGTAGGCTAAGGGAAGCACTGAGCCGATGGGGAGTCGAGGCCTTCCCATGTCTTGCATGGACTCGAGTGTGGGCATTGCTATAATGTTCCTCACTAGATACTCCCCCAAACCCATGTTATCCATTTCAATGGTGACCGTTGGTGGTTGAGGGGAAGTGAATGGGAGTCTTTCCTGATTCCATTCCATGTGGGGTGAACTAGGCGTCTCAACTTCCATGCTACTAGGTATTTCTTCTGTCGAGATGGTTGATACTAGAGGTGGTTCTTCTTCTAAGGGTTTCTTGTCCTTGTACTTGGATGTGGCCATCATAGGTGGCATCGTTGTGGAAGGAATGGTAGAAGAAGATGGCCCCGGCTAAGGACTCAATGGATTAATCACTGGAGATGCTCATAGAATCAAACCCTGTTGAGATGGATTCAATTGAAAATCCAAATGTGTTGACAGAAGGGTTGATTGCGGAATGAATTGTACTGTATTATAGTATTTGAAAGGCTCCAAGTTCATTGGGACTACATGCACCTGTCCTTCAAATGTGTACTTTAGGCACTGATGCATGATTGAAGGGACACACTTCATGTCCCGAATCCAAGGCCGGCCTAGCAGGATATTATAAGCCATTTTGCCTTCCAAGATATGGCACAATGTATGAATGGTCTTTTCTCCTACATGGATAGGTAGGACAATTGTGCCCACTATCAAGCAGATTACATCGTTGAATGCTCATAGTGTGTAAGTGGAAGCCATGATATGAGATGTTGGCAACTTCAAATGCTTTAGAGCTGCTGTAGTGATGATATTACTGGATGAGCCAGTGTCCACCAATACTCTCTTATAATGAATCCCATTGACCCACATGATAACATGCAAGGGTGGATCTGCTACATCACTAGTCACCATTTTCAATTCATCTTCCCTAAAGGTGATGACTGGTTCTGTACACTATTTTACATGCCCCACAAAATTGTTGAACAATTTTGCTTTGTGGTGTGGTAGCTCGATTGCTTTTAAAATCTCCATGAGAGCCTCTCGATGGGGTGCTGATTGTTGAATTAGCTCATATATGGAGAGCCTAGCCGATGTGGTCCTTAGAATTTGGGTAAGTCTAGTTTGAATCGTGGCCACTGGTCTAGGCGGGGGAAGTTGTGTAGGGTGTTGTTGAGCCTGTGATGTTGACGAAACCTCTCTTGTGGCTGTTGTGGGAGCATCTCCTGGGTACTTCTTGTTCCTAGTCACTATGCTTATCATCCCCACATATCCTTGCATAGGGCAATTCTGTTGCACCTAATTAACTTGAAGGGGTTTTGCTTGTGCCTCGTGGGCATGCAAGGGGTCTCTAAATACTCCCATATGTTGATTATTTGGCGCTTCGAGGTTGTCCACCGCCAATGTCTTATTGTCAATGAGATCTTGTATCAAACCCTTGAACTTCTAGCATCCATTAAGATCATGTCATTTGTGCCTGTGGAACCTATATTACAAGTCTTCTCTATACCCTTTAGGCTTCGGTGCATTGGGATCTATAGTTTGGATCTCTGGAAGATTGATCAAATTCGTCGTTGACAAGCAGTCAAACAAAGAGTCCCTGGACTCTGTATAAGGAGTAAATTGTCACCTAGGGTGATGCTACTGATTTTGCTCATGTCTTTTATTTTCTCTCTCATAGTTGTTGGGAGACACAGCCTGATAATTAGCCTTTTGAGGTTGTGGTGCTTGTGCAGGCTTAGGGACATTGATGGCAACTTGATTAACCGCAACAGGTTTTGGTTGCATGGTCCCTGGTTTAGCATTCTTTGTCCAATATTTCTTCTTATATTTGGTGATCTCACCATCCTAGATCTTAATATCCTTAATAACTCTAGCTTGTGCCAGAGCTTCCTCTAAACTGGCATATTGCTACAGCTGCAATAGCACGAAGATTGACCTCAAACAGCTTTTCGAGAACATTTGAGTCAGATCTAACATGGGAGGGAGGTAAGGCAACTTTGCAAGCAACGCCCTCCACTAGTTCCCATATGTCACCATGGTCTCTTCTTTGTACTATTTGAGGCTAGCTAGGTCACTCAATGACGCCTTTTTCTTAGTTTTGAAGGTGAAGCGTTCGAGGAATGCGTCCACTAGCTAATCCAAATTAGTGATGCTATGTTTCGGTAATTGGGTGAACCAACCCGAGGCAGGGCCTACAAATGTGGTTATAAATGTTCTCAACAATAAAGCATCATTGTCTTGAATGCCAAAACACTGACTTAATAACCTGGTCCCACCATGATTGCCATTGAAAGCACGAGGATACGAAAACAAAAAGGAATATGCCACAAGAAAAAAACAAGAAATAACATATACAAATTGACACAAGATAAAATCAATATGAAATATGGTAATCCCTTTATTGATACACTTTATCAATTGTGTTACAATACGTCTCCTTCCTTTTTAGGGGATAGGAGAGTCAAATGTGTTTCTTGTCACAAGATTCATGGATAATAATCCTTCTTCCGCATTCCCACATGTAATATGGGCAGACCAAAACATCACTGCCACTGTTGTATATGATTCTTTGTTCTTTCCTGCTCCTCTTTTGTTAGAAACCTGCATTCAAAGAAACAGAAAATATTAGTAATACCTGCAGACCAAATGAAACATGTATTTCCCAAAGCCTATTGTCAATGTATGCATGAAAATAATAAAACGACTATCAGATGACCTCCGATTGACCTAAAAATTTTACAGAAGCCTAAAAATATCATCAGAAGACCATTGCAAAAAGAATAGTCTAAAAATTCCTCACATATCTATACTCGCTCTAGGGTGGGACGAATAGGACTATGAGAATTGGCCAGAAAACACCTTGTTCAATTTCCTACTTAAGAAGCTCCAAAAGACCTGAAAACTTAGGGTTAGCTAATTGGGGGTGTTTTTGGAAGACCCAGATGCTCATATTTCTCCAATTTTGCCTCTAGAACCCATATTTTGAATATGGCATCTGCAAGTTAGTGAAAGTAAGAAATAGCAATAACCTGGTCAAAAATGATCAGAATGTAATGAAATTTGAACTGTAACCTATTTAACCTATCTAGAATCAAATGAAAAAGAAAAAAAAGAAATATATCACATATTTCTAATCATCTCGAGGTGGGGCGATTAGCATTGTGATATTTTAGGGAGCACCCGGGGGCAGGATGCCCACCGATTGGGGCACTGTTTTGGAACTAATCCACTTGGGATGGGTCAAAAACTGGTTATGGGGTGTTTTCGACAAATTTGGTGAATATTTGTGGCCAAAAATCAGGTTTTGGGGTCCGAATTCGCGCTTCCAATAGTCACCCAATAACCTCCATTTTGAATGAGATATTAAGGATGTAAAAGCACAAATTGCAATTAGGTAAATGGGAAGCACTTCGTTACTAAAATGCTCCTTCTCTGTATATCTTTTGGGTGGGAAAACTCCCCAATTTATAAACCTTAGGGTCTCCTTGTTTGAATTGTGCATGCGAGGGCACCACTTGAGTTAACTGTCCTATTTTCAAAGAAAAGCTAACTCCCTGATAAACAGCTTCTTGCATGAGATTTCTAAAATAAATACACTCATCACTAAAGTCTCTCTTCTTGAATAAAAGCTAATTCTCATAATTACATGGCCTAAAGCCTCAGTTAACTGGCAGAGTTACTGAGGTTTGACTTTTTGCCAGTCAAACTTGCTATTTGCCTCACCTTGGGGTAAATGCTGCTATTCATCCCTGGGTGGGACGAGTTCCAGTTTGTATTCATCCTGGGGTGGGATGAGCAGAGAGCAAGGTGTAAAAAATGTGCCAAAATGACCTATGACCTCTAAAACTACTTTTGGAAGTGGTTAGGACCATTGTTTAACCTTTGGGGGCTACCCTTGGGGTTGTTTGTGTCAATGCGATCAGCGCTTCTTGTTGTCACGTAATCGGATTGGTGTTGTTTTGGTGTCTACAGAGACTCAATATGTTCTTATACTCAAATCCAATCTCAACTCAAATCAATATTATAGAATTATAAATATAATTGTTAGAGACTCAATATGTTCTATCCTCAAATCTCAATCTCAACTCAAATAAATCTTTTAGAAGCATAATGAGAATTGTTAGAGACTCAATATGTTCTATCCTTAAATCTCAATCTCAACTCAAATTCAGAATATATAATAGTTTGTTTCATGGAACTTGAACAACCACTTCACAAAAACACTTGACTAGGCTCAAACAACTCTTCTAAACTAACTACCACAAGGAACAACTCTTCTTACAAACCCTAGTCTAAGAATGTATCAACCAACCCAAATATTTCCAACAATGCTCAACCACAAATCTCACATAACAATGATACTCATGTTCTTTTCAATTTCAATTTCTTTGCATAACCAATGAGCTTCAATAAAAATGCTTATAAAACATTCTTCACATAACAATGATACTCATGTTCTCAAATTCTATCTCAGGTTTTTCACACTACTAATGGCTTCAACAAAAATGCTTATAAAACAAGGTTTAATGGCAAATCTCAACAAAAAAAGCCTTGACACATTCAACCAACTACTTTTGAAAAGGAAACCACAATTAATCCTTTTCTCTCCAATGATATTTCAAAAATCAACCACCATAAACAATCAATAGGAGAATGTGCATATACCTTTTATGAAGATGAAGAAGCCTTTTGGTTGTCCACAAAATTTGTCTCACTCAACACACTTTCTTTTTAAACTTTCAATAAGGGTTAGATATCTTGATTAATAACACAACAATAACATTCAAATAAAATCTTATTACTCTTACTCAATAACATACACCATGTCACTTCATAAATGAATTAACCTCTTTTGAAAAAGAACAAAGCAACCTTCTCTTTTGAACCCCTTTAAAACATCAAAAATATCTATTTACACACACATTATTTCTCCCTCTAAGAAAGTTAATCAAATAGCCCTTGGAATAATATTTCCAACGATATATAATATGATATAATTCTAAAAAATAAATGAACAAAAATCTCTCCTTTTTTTTAAACATGCATCATAGCCCTTATTCCTCCTAGGGCAACATTAGAAAAATAAAATATATCTAAAAATTATTAATTTGCCTTTGTCCCTAATGGGATTTGATCTCATGACCTTCCTTGCTTAGTGCCTTAACCACAACGAACCTGCCATATGGCCACATGCCCTCATGTGCTCAAAAGGAGCACACAACAAAATATTATGCTTCGAATATATGTGCCCTTCGAAAAAAAAATGTGCTTCACTCGTTTCAACACAACGAAACACCTTCGATGATAATTAAACGTAGGACTTCCTACTTCACACATAGTGCATGAACCACTATGCCAATGATGCCTATACATTTGGCCTTACTCTACAATAGTCTCTTCAACGACTACGAAAATCGTAAGCCTTTTAAAACACTTTTCACACACACTTTGACACATGATAAGCAGGCTCTTTTACCATTTGAATCCAAATATCAAATCAAGCACTTAGGGAAATAAATCAAAACTTTGGACATATATATATATATTTCCTCCTCATTTCCTTTGACGTCAGTGCTATAATTTAAATATTAGTTTTATACCTTTTTCTTTCTTTGACATCGGAGCTATAAATTAAATTTTAATTTTAATTTTAAATTTTAATTTTAAATAATATAAAATTTAAGCTTAAGTATTTAAAATTAAATATCTCCATCACCGAGGCACATTTTGTGATGAAATGAAAATCCAAAATGGGTTTTAATAAAAACCCATTTCAAATTTGCTATCCATTGTTTTAAATAAAACCTTTTATTTTGTCTACCTTGGTTTTCACAAAAACCCTGTATATATCCATGCTCTCCAAATATCATAAATGCTTATTTATGAAATGTTTTGGTCACCAAAACTCAATGTGATCCATGTGACATCAATGATCCATGTGACATCAATGACAACATAAAATCACTCAAATTTCCAACAATCCCCCCCTTTGTCATTAATGACAACACCTCTATTGTAAATCACCACAATCACTGCAAAACCATATTTGAGAATCAAATTTGCTTCCCCTAACTCATTACTCTCTATGAAGGCTACTCCCCCTAACTCAATGCTCTCTTTGGAGGCTTACCTCCCTAACTCAATGCTCTCTTTTAAGGCACCTACCCCTCACTCAATGCTCTCCCCTTACTCAAATATCTTCCTCTTTGACATCAATGGCAAAGGGACACCTATGTGGCTAAAATATGACTCTTAGGCTTAGTCACCTCACCACATTATCTATTGAGGTGATTAATTTTGGGGTGGGAGTACATTTACTCCCATATTAAATTTTTTCTTTCCTCTATCAACTTCTTTCCATATTTTTTGATATCCTTCTCTTGATGAATTACTTGATCTTATTGTCTTGAACCTGTTTGACCTTCTTGCCTTGAAAATTCTTGAACTATTATCTTGAACTTTTTTGTAATTGAGTCCTACACCATTTTTCAATATATCCAAAGTTATTGCAATTAAAACACTTGATATTGTAGCCTTTGGATGGAGCCAATATCCTAAATTCTTTCTTGAAATAATTTCCATGTCCATTCCTTTCTTGAGCCCTGTATTGTGAAGTTCCATTTTCATGACCATTATGACCATGACTTTTGATTTTTGTATCTCTAAAACCAAAACCATGTTGCTCATTTTATTTGCACTGAGAAGCTCTATTACCAATCCTGTTGAATAAGAAGCAATGTCCCTAAAAACCATACCTTCTTCCTTTGAAATTTCTTCTGGCAAGATAAAAATTCTTTGCTCCATGGATCCTATAGTGTATAGCCCTGTATCCAAATCCATTACAAGAAAATCAATGTCCTTGAAAATCCCTTTGTTCATGCCTTGGTTCCTCATACCTTTCTTGATTATTATCCTTGTAATTATCTTTGACTTGTGCATTGTATCCTTGAATGTTATTTGTAGCATATAAATCCTCTTCCTTAATTTCTTCCTTGATTTCTTCTTCAAGAATTTATTTTTATTTTGAACTTGACTCACCTATATCAAAACAAGATCCAAACTAGATGTTTGGAGCCATAGTAACTTTGGAAATTTCTTCATAAATCTTAGGTGCTTCCTTGCTTTCATCTTTTAGAACTTCCTTTCCTATTGAGTGTGATTCCCCAGACCTAAAATATGAGATATTTGGTGCTTTGGAACCTTCCTCTTCTTTCTCTTCATTTGTGTCAAATAGCAAATTGGCATCCATATTTGTTGTCTCTAAAATACATGTTTCCTTCTTAGTGAAAATATCTTGACCTTTTGAGTCATATGATGGATAAAAATTCTCAAGTAGAGAACATCTTAATTATTTTAGATTCTCCTTAATCTCTTGTAGTTACTCATGGATATCATTGAATTCTTCCTTTAGATCAACTGAGACATCTATATTTCTCATAATATTCTCTTGTTTAACTTCTTCTTTTTCTATTTTCACAAGTGGGATTTCTTCTGTTTGGAGTGAATGTTCTTCTATTTCTTTTATCCCATAGAAAAACCCTTCTTCATATTCATTGTCACTAAGATCATTATAATCTTCTATAGCAAACAAACTCTCAATATTTCTTTGACCATACCTGTTTTCTTGATGTGTCATCTCATATTCACTATCACTAAATCCATTGCAATATCTTGATCTATGATCTCTTTGACCACACACAAAGCATTGTTCTCTTTCACCTTCTATTCCTAGGAATAGATGTTCTTCCTTTTCATCATTTATTCCAAATAATGTACATTCTTCTTCATCTGACTGGTCTTCATTGTTGTGAACTGAACCATCACTTGCTTCTTCAATGTAGAAAGTTTTCTTTGTCTTACAAAAAAATTTCTTCTTCTCATACCTGTTTTGCTTGTATCTATCATCTTTGTCATGTTTATGCTTTCCATCTTCTTTTCTTCTATGACCTTGTTTTTCATCATCATTGTTTTATTCATGTGGACACTTGTATGAATAGTGACCAAAATAACCACACTTGTAGCATCAGACTTTCTTCATATCCCTATATTTTTCTAAGTTCTTTTTTCTTTTTATGAAGTTAGCTTCCTCATCATTATCTGAATCTCTATCTATCTCTGGTACTTTCTCATTATTTTTCTCTAAATCCTTGAATGCAATTTATTTTATTGGAACCTGATGCTTACTTCTTCTCATCTCATAAGTTGTGATAGTTCCTTGTAGTTCTTCAATTATTAGCTTGTTGATATCCATTGTTTCTTCTAATTCTAAAATCTTTGCATCATACTTCATGGGAAGTGATCTCAAAACCTTTTGAGTAAAATATAATTATTTCATATCAAATCCTAGACCTCTCATGGTGTTAGAAATCTCATCAACTCAAAGTAAAAACTATGCAATATCTTTAAAATATTTCATTTTCAATTCCTCAAATATTTTTCTATGAGTTTGTAGTTTTGCCAAATTTACTTTGGAATCTCATTCATAGGTATTGTGCAACTTGGTCCACATTTCATTTTTTGAATTACATACCATGAACTTTGTAAAATATGTCTCACGTAGCCCACTCAGAATATAATTCATTTCCATTGCTTTGATCTCAACCAATTTCTTGATAGTTTTATCTTCCTCGGGATCACCTTCAACCTTTTACTCTTTTGCAACCATCTGCCATACCTCATATCCTTGTGATATCAAGTAGTTTTTCATTCTCATGCTCTAGAATACATAATTGTTACTGTCAAATAATGGAGCCTTATTTGTAGATGATCAACTCTGTGAAGCCATCTATGTTCTTGTAGAATCTACCCTTAAGTTTTTAGCCTTTTCGAAGGAACCTTCTCTTATACCAATTGAGGAAAATAAGCTTATACTGATATGGGGGATGAACAGTATAAGACAACTTTTTACTTTTCTTTTCAAATCAATATTATGCAGTGTATAGATAGCAATATCAATAGAAGTAATCAATTCAATGCATAAAACACCATACACAATAGAGACACCATAGTTTACGTGGTTCACCCAATGTGGGATACTCCATGAAGAAAATATTTTACTAAAACTTTCTCAATCAATCTCTTTGGGAATCCTTCCCAATTACAATGTTTATGGATCTTTGTCCAAAGGAGATGTTCATCCCCTAATCTCAAGTTTGTAGATATATTCCATAGAAGAACTCTTTCCCCTTATGCTCTGTCTAGTGATATTCTAGAAGTATTTATCTCTCTATTGCACTGATTTGTAGATATCTCTCCACTTGAAGACTCCTCACTCAGATCTATCTTTAACTATCATGGTTGTTGGATCTCTATCCAATGAGACTCTATCCTTTTTACTCTTTCACCTCCAAAGCTTTTTCAATAGGCTCACTTAGAACCTGCTCAATAGGCTCACTCAAAACCTTCTCAACAAGATCACATAAAACTTGTCCAAATATGTTCAACAAGCTCACACAGAACTTGTCAAATCTACTTAACAAGCTCACATAGAACTTGTCCAAATATGCTCAACAACCTCACACAAAACTTGTCCAAATATACTCAACAATCCCACATAGAACTTTTCCAAATTTATTCAAGAAATCTCACCAATAACTTACCCAAATATGCACTAGCAAGCTCACAAAAAATTTACCCAAATATGCACTAGCAAGCTCACGAAGAACTTGCTCAAAACTACTCTAGCAAGCTCACCAATAACTTTCTCAATAATTTAATTTCATAGAAGCATAAAGAGAATTGTTAGAGACTCAATATGTTATTATACTCAAATCCAATCTCAACTCAAATCAATATTATAGAAGCATA
The DNA here is from genome assembly GCA_028583015.1 of Wollemia nobilis. NCBI lineage: Eukaryota > Viridiplantae > Streptophyta > Pinopsida > Araucariales > Araucariaceae > Wollemia > Wollemia nobilis. The sequence continues at coordinate 151,619 of JAQPPZ010009299.1, read as the reverse complement.
AAGATAATTGTTAGAGACTCAATATGTTCTATCCTCAAATCTCAATATCAACTCAAATAAATCTTATAGAAGCATAAAGAGAATTGTTAGAGACTCAATATGTTCTATCCTTAAATCTCAATCTCAAATCAAATCTAGAATATATAATAGTTTGTTTCATGGAACTTGAACAACCACTTCACACAATCACTTGACTAGGCTTAAACAAATCTTCTCAACCAACTACCACAAGGAACAACTCTTTCTTACAAACCCTAGTCCAATAATGTATCAACCAACTCAAATGTTTCCAACAATGCTCAACCACAAATATCACATAACAATGATACTCATGTTCTTTTCAAGTTCAAGTTCTTTTCATAACCAATGGGATTCAACAACAATTCTTATAAAACATTTTTCACATAACAATGATACTCATGTTCTTCTCAAACCCTATCTCAGGTTTTTCACACTACTAATGGCTTCAAAAAAAATGCTTATAAAATAATATTTAATAGTAACTCTCAACCCAAAAAACCTTGAGATATTCAACAAACTACTTTCGAAAATGAAACCACAATTAATCATTTTCTCTCCAATGATATTTCAGAAATCAACTACCATAAAAAATCAATAGGATAATGTACCCATACCTTTTATGAAGATGAAGAAGCCTTTTGGTTGTCCACAAAATCTATCTCACTCAACACACTTTCTTTTTCAACTTTCAACAAGGGTTATAGATCTTGATTAATAACACAAAAATAACATCCAAATAACACCTTATTACTCCTACTCAATAACATACACCATGTCACTTCATAAATGAACTAATCTCTTTTTAAAAATAACAAAGCAACCTTCACTTTTAAACCTGTTTATAAAATTAGAAATATCTCTTTACATACACCTTATTTCTCCCTCTAATAAAGTTAATAAAATATACCTTGGAATAAGCTTTCCAACAATATATACTATGATATACTTCTAAAAAATAAATCACCAGAAATATTTCCTTTTTTTTAAACATGCATCATAACCCTTATTCCTCCTAGGAAAAATTTAGAAAAGTAAAATATATCTAAAAATTATTAACTTGTCTCTGTCCCTGATGGGATTTGATCTTGTGACCTTCATTTCTCAGCACCTTAACCATAGCCAACTAGTCATTGGGCCACATGCCCTCACATGCTTAAAAGGAGCACACAACAAAACCTTATGTCATGAATATCTGCGCCCTTCGAAAAGAAAACATGCTTCACGAGTTTCAACATAGCATAATACCTCTAGTGAGAATCGAACGTAGGACTTCCTGCTTCACACACAATGCATGAACCACTAGGCCAAGGAGGCCTATACATTTTTCCTTACTCCACAATAGTCTCTTCAATGACCACGAAAATTGTAAGCCTTTTAAAACCCTTTTCACACACACTACAACACATGATGCACACGCTCTTTTACCATTCAAATCCAAATATCAAATCGAGTGCTTAGGGAAATAAATCAAAAATTTGGGCATATATATATGTCCTCCTCATTTCCTTTGACATCGGCACTATAATTTAAATATTAGTTTTATGCCTTTTCCTTTCTTTCATGTCGGCGCTATAAATTAAATTTTAATTTTAATTTTAAATTTAAATTTTATATAATTTAAAATTTAAACTTAAATATTTAAAATTAAATATCTCCGTCACCGGGGTACCTTTTTTGATGAAACAAAAATCCAACTCGGGTTTTAAGAAAAACCCATTTCAAATCTGCCATCCATGGTTTTAAATAAAACCTTATGTTTTGTCTGCCTTGGTTTTCACAAAAACCCTCTATATATCCATGCTCTCCAAAATATTATAAATGCTTATTTATGAAATGCTTTGGCCACCAAAACTCAATTTGATCCATATGACATCAATTATCCATGTGACATCAATGAAAACATAAAATCACTTAAATTTCCAACATTAATAATATGTTGCATGGCATCATTGAATACTATGTTGATGATCATATTGGATGATCTATAAAATGTAAATATCATGTTTAAGATCTAATAAATATTATTGAATGCTTAAGATAATATAAGGTTCTCTTAAAAACTTCCAAATGTGTATTTGGAGTATCATCAAGTAAATTTCTAGGTTTTATACTTTCTTGATGTGATATTAAAGTAGATATGAATAACATATATTCTATTACCAATAATCCACCACATAAGGCATTAAATCAACTTAAAATCATTTAAGGTAAATTGTAAGCTATTAGAATATTTATTTATAAATTGGTTGATAATTTCCAATCCTTTTATAAACTTTTAAAAAAAGTGACTAAACTCAGTTGGGACGATGAGTGTTAGAATTCTTTATGCTTAAAAAATATATCTTTTATCTCATCCTATCCTTGTTCCACTAGACCCTCTTAAGTATTTTTTGATATACATCATAACAATTGTTCATGCCCTAAGTGCTATTTTGATACAACATGATGATCATCATAGAAAAAGGGCTATCTATTACATTCATATAACCATCTTATTTAGCTATGAAACTTGATATACACCTTTAGAATTTTTTTTACTAATAGTCATTTTCCTTCCAAAAGGTTAAGATAATATATATTAATCCATAAGACATATGTCATAGTTGAATTATATACCTTGACGTACCTCATGTATAAACCTTATATCTCAATCCAAAAGGCCAAATGGGTAATGAACCTTAATGAATTGAACCTTGAATTTATTAGCCAAAAAACAATAAAATAACAAGTCATAGCTAACCAACTAGCAAAAATACCTTTGCCTACAGTTCATCCTATAGTTTTAGAGTATATAAATAAAACAAAATGTAGCCTTGAAACTACCCAACTAGAGCCTTGGAACCCATACTTTTATGGCATAAAATGTATCAAAGGAATAGTTATATGAATTATATTAGTTCCACCCCAACAAATTATTATTCCTCTATATTTAAAACTTTGCATGTGCTAATAATACAATTGATTATGAAGCCCTTATCCCTTGGCTTTGTGTGGCTCTAGAATTCAAGGTAAAAACTCTTTCCATTTATGGGTATTCTCAATTTTTAATTAATAAAATTAATAAATTTTATCAAACCATACAAAGATATCATTGAAAAATTTATGGATACTTTTGATAAAGTTACCATTGATACTATCCCTTGTTCTAGTAATTGTTAGAAAAATGCTATGGTTATATCCTCCTCACTCATACATTTAGAACTAGAGGATGACCAAGCCACAATCACTATCCAAGAACTAAAGCAACCTATAACTGTAGAAACTAGTTAAAATCCTTTACAATTATTTATCATTGAATAAACATGTCCTCTTTACCCTTGGTGTAGGGATACTATCAATTTCCTTAGATATGATGCCTTACTACAAGGTCTCAATAGGAATAAGTACAATAATTTGAGACAAAATGCTTGTAGATTCATCATATGAAACATCCTATATAGATTATCCTTTGATATCATCCTCCTTAGACTCCTAAATTCAAATAAATCTAAGCAATTCATTCAATATTTCCATGAGGGAACATGTAGTGGTTACTTTAATGGAAATGATATCACCATGAAACATCTCCAATTATAATATTATTGGCCCTACATATAGAAACATGTTGCAAATACATCCAAAAATACATTAAATTCAAAAACCACAATAATATTACACACACACACACAAACACACCATATTAAGACCTTCAATCCCTAGAATTCCCTTTGCTCTCCTCTACTTGGGGCCTACATATTATTGGTAAAATAAATTCCTTATTATTAGAAAGACAAAAATTAATTATCACTATGATCAAATACTTCACAAATAAGGGTGGAGGTTATCCTTTTATCCTCTTATACTAGGATTCAAGTGTTCGAATTCATCTTAAATCAGATTTTATCTTAATATGGCATTCCTAACATATTTTTTTAATAATATAACATATTTTAATATGGTATTCCTAACATAAAATAAGTGGTCAATAACTTATTATCCATGAGGTAATGTCTAGGCTAAAGTATTTACAAAAACTCTAATTGGGATATTAAGGAAACTTATTAGAAAAATAGGATGATATTGATATCTTTAGCTATATACTACCATATAGACCTACCATACTAGTGTTTAAACTCCACCTAGTGCTACACCCTAATTCATGGATTATGAAATTTATGCCATGTTCTCTTTTGAACTAGAATTTCCATACCTTCAAATTATCTTCAATGATTCTTCTATTGGTGATCAGTATCGCCACACTCACCTTAGCCAATTTGAGCTACTTAATGAAATGTAAACCTATTATTTGCAACACCTAAAATCCTGTCATTGACAAATTAAAAGAGCCTATAGAAGAGGAGTATGTATCTATTGATTTAAATTAGAGGAATTGGTTCTTAAAGAAACAAAAAAAAACATTGACATGAAAGATGAGCTAAAAGTAAAATTTGAGCAAAATTGGATAAGCCCATTTAAAATAACTACCAAGTATAGATGAAGAGCTTACCACATGGCTACAATTTAAGGAAAATATATAAAGGAACCTATGAATATCATACACCTAAAAAATTACTACATCTAACAAACATCATCCTACACATTATTTTCTACATCACTATATATTGATACACGTATATATGATTGCATATCTGCATTGCTACTCATTTACATTGTTGCTTGAATGTACTATTATTTAGTTTACGTACATTATTATGGTTTATGCATATTAATGTTTTATAACATGCTGGTATGTGAAGGTGATCCTAATTAGCATAGAGTAGAACATGCATTGCATTCACACTAGGTCACTGATGCTAACAAATCTCTCCTTGTCATTGCTATTATTTAAAAATATGATTATTCATATTCATGACTACATGATTGCATGAGGTATATATGTTTGGTTTCCTAATGTATATTGAGTCAAGGAATTCATTCTGATTCCATGATAATCCTAGTTAGCATATACTAACAATTGAAATACATTCACACTAGGTGACTAATGCTAGTGGATTCCCCCATTGGTCCTTAAATCTTGCTTGGTAAATTTAGCATTCATATTATGTTCTATTGTTAAAACATCTTAAAGCATCATTATTTTTAAATCATAAACCCTTGTAAATATCTACATATATGCAATAAATATTCCTAATTCAACATAAAATTACTATGTGTTAGGTGTTATATTCTAGTCACAACTATACACCTCATATTGCTTGATATTTTATGTCTAATGGACACATGTTATTTTTTATATTTTTTATTATATTGATTTGTTTAAATTCATGGTATTTTATCATATAAATGCATGATTCCTTGATACATACTTGAATTATGCATAATTATTTTTATTTTTCATATTTTCTATAACAATATTTTTACACAAATTTAGGTAAAAGCACAATTTTCTAAAGCACTACCCTACTAAAAATGGTTATCATTAGTTATATATCATATACATCATTGGAGTATGTTGTAGAATTATACTTTTATTATTGGGTTCTTGAATAACATTCAAGGTAATAAATATCCCTTCTATGGACTATAAAACTCATCAACAATAAATAAATCTATCAAATATACTTCAGAAATACTTGAGTAGAGTTTTTCCCAAGAATTTTATAGGGCACATGTAACAATTTGTAATATTAATCATTCCAATGAGGTAAACCACCAAGATGTAGGGATGATTATGGGTAAGTTAACTCATTCTTAGTAATGCACTTGCACTAGGAATATGATCTATTGTTCCCTCATAATATTATATTCTCTTACTTAGAGTATAAAATGAATTAGGTTCCACAGACTATAGGTGCCCTATATATGCATTTTGTATACAACATAATCAACTATTTTTTAAAATTAAGCATAACGTATCAATGCATAACCACCTTTTTCTTTCACCAAAATATATTTATTGCAATCTTTATAACTCTTTTGTGCAAAATCTAGGACTAAAACAAGTTACATTTTACTCTTTTATTTTATATAAATGAGGTATAATGAGATGCTTGAAGCACTTTAGATAAAGCCTATATTCTTATAAAACCTCAACCATCTTGTCAGATGATGTTTACCCTTGTATGGGATATATGAGAAGATTGCTCTAATACTCAAACTATTTATCACATTAGCTTCTCTACTTGAGGAGCCATATTAGCACCTACTAGGTAATGGATTAGGCACACTCCATTTTCTTATCAGTGCTTATAAAGGCCTTAGGAAAAAAAATCTAAAATTGATCCATCCCATCTACTTTTATAGATCAGTATGTTATGGACAAAGGTAACCTGTTTTCTTATGGTCTAACAAAGCACTTGAAAAAATTAACCATAGAATATCATATATCTTTTAAATTTTTATTTATTTTCAAAAATATGTCACATGAAAAATATCCTATGACATTTATAAAAAATAATGGAAAAATCATTAAAAAGTACTCTTAATTATTATCAATAATTCTATCATGATAAACATGCATTCATGATATCCACATCTACATTCTTTCCAGTATTCCAAAAATATTTGGGTGAAAATAATAGAATTAATTCAAATATCCCTATAAATATGGGGAATTACATTCCAACAATGAATTAAATAAATAAATAATAAAATAAAGTCCAATGGACTTAAATTATCCAAGCAAAATCAATTAAAGTCATATAGACATAAACTATCCAAGCAAAACCAAAATCTCCTATGGACATAAGTAGTCAAGGTGAATCACTATGGACATAGATTGTCTAATAATGTATACAATTTTTTTATCATATAAAAAAAGTAATGACTCCTCAAGGCAGATTTAATTATGTCCTCTAGGTAAATCAAACCAAATCATTGAATAAAAATATAGATATGCCCTTCGGGCAAAGCTAACCAAGTGCTATGGGGACCACAAAGTCTTGTGGGAATGAACAACCTAGTTAATTAAAAGAAACAATATCGAAAGCATAAATTATAACAAAATAAGTGTTTGTACACTAATTAGGCTCAAAAGCCATTACTTAGGGGTGATGCAAAAGTTTTAAAGTCCTACAAATGCAACACATCTAGGGATATTATATCAACTTCTACATATATAAAATCTAATATAATAACCTTGTTTAATATTCAATGAGTCTATTTATATTAGAAAAAATAGTAAACACACATACAAATATTTTTATAAATCAATTAATATCTAATATATTAATGCTTAAAGTTTTGATTATAGTCATTAAAAATCATATATCATTCAAAATTGAGCTATACCCTCTACAAAGTCCCTAATATTTTCACCCATTATCAAATGATCTCCTAGAATATAGAGGTATTATCATTTATATTTATGAATCTTGAGTTATATATCCCAAGTGTGCCTATTATTGGGTCCTAAAAGATGATGAAATTTATTGATCTATAGGTAATAGTCCATGGTACATTGTCTAGTAATACACCACTCATTCTATCTCCACCTAAGATATTATTATCTAATTTGAAGCTCCTCCTTAGTATTTCTAACTTTTTCTACACTCTATCTAGCTCCCCTATAGCTTAATTATATCCCTCTCCATATAATTTCATTGTCCCTATTATCGAACTATGTCACCCTATTTTTATGATAACCATTATAGTAGCATCAATAAAATATCTCGTTTAGCTATACCTGGTCATATAGCCTTTTTTATGACCACATTTAATTTAGATGTTGGTCTCACCACCTCCTATAATAATTTAGGAGTACATTTTACTAACCATCCCGTCTCCTCCTCTAGCTTGGCTACTCATTGTCAAACCTCCTCTACCTTATTGTCCCTAATTATTTTCTACTAGTTGATCTCTACTAGAGGTTAATCCCTTTCCCTCTCCTTCCAACTCTCTATATCTATGCTAGTGTATCCCTCTCTATCTATAAATCATATATCCTACAAAATATGACTACTTACTCAATGTTAATGTGAACACTCTCACTTGGCTCACTAGGATATCCAGTAAAGTATTTTGGTCATGGATCGATAGGATTTACCACATACATATTTTTTTCAAGAGGTATTAGCATCTAAAAATGTGGCACTAATGAAGGTCATTACAATTATCTCTATTGTATCTCAAAAAGGTGTATTTCTAGAACTGAGCTCCCTCAATGATAATACCTAGGTCTATATACTTGGTTCTTTTATTGGGGTACATGATCTCATTTCTCTATCATACATACTATATTAAAGTCATAACACCACTACTAATAGTGATTAAAAATACTTGGGTCATCTAAAACTATACTAGCTATAAGAGGGTCATTAATATCTACCTCTATGTAACTAGTTGGACTTGTGCACCAAACCACTCCCCACTCATGGTTAGCCCTCTAATACCATACATACCCATTAGGAATACCTTGCTTTCTACCAAAATATTGTAGCACATGGTTAAAATGGTAGAGCTCATACTCATCCTTTAACTCAATCAACCATATCATCTATCTCACTTGAGCTAATTAATATGTGTTATCTATCGATTGTAGGTCTAGTTGATCAGCTAGCTACATAATCTAATCTACAACTAAGTCATTGATAGTATCTTGCATAGCCTATAATATACTCTCTACTAAGGCCTTATGACTAATATTAAAATCTTGGACCTAAATATATGTAATAGGAACTTGACTATCATCCATCATCCCAAGTAAACTAATTTGTTGTGTCACTATTATGTTCTCCAAAGCTCAAAACTATAGTAGCATATAAAATGCTATACTCTTACCTTATTTATAGGACATATGGTGAATTATAAAATAAAAATAAGTGAAACCACTCATCCCCAAGGAAAAATGACTTGATAATATCTCAAGTATGCCACCACATTGCTCCATTCCCACTATATAGTCAATTAATTCATATACACCATAAGCATACCAAAGACTCAGACATAAAGTAAATTTGTACAATGATAAAATAATCCCATTAGTTATCCAACATTAATATTGTTACCTGATCCTATAACCTAATAATCTATATTATCAATCAATATCTATATGTCACAACCCACCCCATTAGGAATTTTTAAAAAGTCATTAATTGATCTAAGAGATAAATTAATACCTAACTCAAGGGTTTTAGACCCTAATACTTCCTACAAACCCTTTAATTAGACTAATTACACTCTAAAAAACTAATTTAGAAAGTTTTAGAGAGAAATTAGGGGATTTCAAATAGTTTGGAGAAGCTAATAAGGCTTTGGAGAAGAATTAATTTGAAGATTGTTCTATAAAAATATATATATTTTTTATATATTCACTTATTACAACTAAAACTAATTAAAAAGGGTAGTTGAGTGCATATACTCTTATCACACCTATACAATTTTAATTGGACCCAAAATATAAATATCATTATTTAAAAATAAAATAAAAATTATTTAGTGGATGAACTATTCTTTCTTCCATGTGACTGCTTCATGATGATTAATACTGAGAACAGATTCTTTTCCTTACCTCTAACAATTATAAGGTTGAAGTATCCCTACTCCCAAATAGTATTAATGTTGACCTTGTAGTTGCACTAAGAAATGGGAGGCCCAAGATAAACAAAGTACTCCCACCTTACCACTTGGAATATCTTTTTTTATTAAAATATTAATTTCACTATTTTGAGTTGAATTCAAAAAGGAAAATTTTAATAATTTAAAAATAGGAAACCTTCTTGTTCATGAAGTAAGAGGGATATTGAAGGAATCATAAAAATGAGTTTTTAGCTTATGAAGGAAGGTAAGCAACCTGGGAGACAGTTGGAAGGAGACTTAGCCGAAGAAGATTCAAAGGTAAGAAGGATTTCTTCCATTCTGGAGTTCTAGGTAGGGGATTCTCATTTTATCTGATTTGTTCCAAATGATCCTAAGATATGAATAAGTAAAGAATACTCACTTTTGAAATTTATTTTCATTTAATACTCTATAAATACTTTAGGAAATGTAATATTCATGTGACTTAAGTATTGAATTAGTTAATGAATTAATAGAATCCCATCTGTAAGCCTTGGTTTGATGGTCATGTATTACTCCAAAGGATTTATATTTAGAATGATTTAGCATGTGTGTGATTCATAAATAAGATCTTGGTTTGATAAGTATGTCTATGTTTTTAACATTGCCTTCGCTATATTCGTAGTCCATGTATTTCTAAAATAATTTGAACAAGACCATAGAAGGGACTGAATAAACCAAATTAGGATATATTAGACTTTGTTAAGTCAAGCAATGACCAAACTCTAAGTCAAACCATTGTTTCTTATTACTATTGTAGTTTCTACAATAACCGCCACCACCACCCAATAGTTATCTTTTATGGTGTAGGGGTAATTTTATTTTATAAATATGGCCACTATGGTACACATGTGGGATTATTGCCTTCTTTGTGTGATAGTACCTAGAGCTAAGGAATATCCCTATCACTTAATTTTTAAAATATATGGTAACCATTATTAAGGTTTGGTCATCACCTACAAATACTTTAGGACTATTGGTATGAGGAAAATCCTATACTAGGTACTCTCAATCTAAAGAAACCTACTAGCATATACCCTAGGAATCATCCTAGAATATAATATGAATTACTACCTTGTGACATACCCTTGACTTCATATATATAGTGATGGAGCATAGATAATTATGATATGTTAGCTATTGTAGGTGATTAATCAAGTGATTATGCATGAGTGACCCAAACTCTATCCTAAAAATTCCTTCAACTGCTCTACATTAATTATTACAATCAAACCTACATGTAAGTTGTTGTGAGCATAATACGGATCCTACATGTTGAAAGAGGATGTAGGATTTGTTTAAATACATTATATAATTCAGATTTCACTACCTCACATTCAACCCTAAAATTTTGACCCTTTATTTGACATAGAAAAAAATCTCATCTATAATTTATCCATAGTCATTGTGTATATCAGTAACTGTGTTTGATATTTTATTTGGTACCAATGAGAATGGTTTTTCATCCTATAGAAATACTCTAAAAATATAAACTAATATGGAAATTTAGTAAATGAATTCTAGCTAATAGACATCCATAGGGAAGATGTTCAAGTTTGAAACCTAAATATTTTCTATTGCAATCGAAGAACCTTTATGCTATAATTCTTGAAATATCCTATGTAGAAATTAACATTTAAAATATTATTTTGTATGGTTCTATAGGTAATCTCTTGGATGGTATTGAGACCTTTGAGTGTCAATCCATGAGTGGCCAAGTGGCCACAATCATTCAGGTGGATGGTTTTGCATAAATCATCCGCAGACAATGTCCCACATGGTACATGCTTGGGTGGTTGAAAGGCATAATGGAAGAAGCTCTCCCTAAGCCTTTTCACAAATAAGTGGTGGTCATGTGACCATCCACTTGATGGTCACCCCTATACCAATGGAAGGCATATGTATCTTTTTTTATTGATTAAATCACTGTTCCATTAAACATATGTCTACCTTCTGAATGCCAATTGGAAAAAGGTTGTTTTGACATTTGTACTATCATTGATGATTATTTTTTACCATTGGTTATACCACATGTTGGGTTTCTTGATCGGTTAGATAAATTATCCATTACTATTGATAGGGGAGCTATTTATCCTACACTGCTCCTATGGGAGTAATGTGGGTGATATAAATGAATATCACACTCCTTATAGAAGCGACCACCACTTTCTTGCCATGGTGGTCACATACAATTTTTTTTACTCAATTTGACCTATTGATCTATCAACTGAGTGTCAATGTGTGTTTGGTCATTTGGTTCAGGTGATTGCATGATTTCTTAGGAAAAAAATATTATATAAATATGTTGAAAACCATAACTAAAACTCTTGGTTTTTTTAAGTAAATATAATTTTTTTTTATGAGTGAATTAGTAAAGGATTATATATATATATATATATATATATATGAAAACTATATTTAATACTGTAAGGTTTTGTAAGTAGATAGAAGTAATTGCTTATGAGGGTAATTAGTGAAGGAAATACACTTTATGGAAAGGGTATTTTAGGGATAATAAAATACATCCTTAGGGGAGAAAATGGCAGACCAATGGTTAAATATTTTGATGAATTATGTGAATGTACCCATAACTCAAACTTTGGGAAATATTTGATAGCCTTTGAGAAACAATTTGTATTGTAAAAGGATCAATCTTGTGTAAGGTTTAGATTGATAAAATAGAAAAACAATAAATGGTTTAAATAATTTGTAAATCAATTATTGATTAAATTGAATGCCATTTTGGGTATAGTTATATGCCATAAAAATATCAACTTGGTGATAAATTGAATGTTATATGGGAACAACCTTTGGTAGAAAAGCTTATGAGAATTCTAGTTTAAATTTGTAGCAAATAAGGATAAATTTATAGATAATTTCTATCATAAACCTTTTTACCAATCTTGTGAAAATATTGAGTAAATCAGGTTTAATATAATTATAGGTTAGGAACACTCTTTGAAATAAAATGGTGTAACCAAAGGAAGAATGAGTGTGGAACTCATTCCTTGAGGAAATTATGGGGTTTCTTCACTTTGGGTCGATCATACCATTAATTATCGATTAGGACCCCTTTGCTAAGTTAATATTTCTAGGCATATACGGGTCGATGAAATAGTATTATCTTTACCATGTAATAATATATTAGAAGATCTATTTCTAATAGGAGTTTGAATCTCCTCCATGCCATAAAAATTAGGATAAATGGTTTAAGGAAAAGAATAGATATGATCCTATTATTGGGTTATTAATACTTGAATGATATTATAGGAATGAATGATAGATCCATTATTAGGGTATTTATAATATTTCCCCTTCATGTGTTTAGTATGGTTCCTTAGTGAACTCTACAAAAAATGAATTGATTATGTAACATTTTTTGAGAATAAATGTGGAACTCATTATCAAGAGTATTATAGAGTTCTCTCATTAGACTCATAGACAGGTAATCCATGCTAGTATTAATTATAAATTTTCTCCTTGATATGAATGGAATGATCATTTCATAAATATGTGGATATAAGAATTTATGAGATTCTTATATAATGTATTGATGGTTTGAAAAAAAATAAAATGTCAAAATACTTGTTTACAACATGATGTGAAAAAGGAACGGTTTGATTCCTTTAATTGTATAATTTATTTAGATAAAGTATTTGTAGAATACCTATCTATACTTGTAAGTGATGACAACTTTAGATTTATGAAATATGAGGAGAACGTATTTTGGAGGCTGGATTTATTCCCCATGAGGGTTCCAAGGACATATGTTGTGTACCTCTATTTTATTGTTTGAAACTGATGTCATAAATGGATGTTATATTTACTTTTTAATATGATATAAATTAGATATATTATGGATGTTTCATGATATGGAATTAGGTTTTCATTTACTCTCCAATGAGAAGATGCATTTATATTTATATAATATGGTTACTAAAGTGTTATACAATGCATGATTTTCCTAACAGGCAATGTCCCATATGTAAGATTAGTTTACATTTGCACTTAAGGTTTATTAGAACTTCTAATGGACATTGCACTTGAATCTTTTATTAATATACAATGTTCTATGCTTTGTTCGGGCACTAGTCTTGAAAGGAGTAAAACAATATTTATGTATTGTTTAATAATATATACATGGTATTCCATTGCAAAAGAATTGAATGCTAAACCAAAAAATAAGTAAGATTGAAATTACATTCAATTATTTAAGTAACTAGACTTCCTAATAAAGGAGAGATAGAAATAATTAAATAAATTAATTAATAAAAATCATGATGGAATGCAAGGATAGATAGGAGATAATCACTCCTATCATGAGAGTTGACACCGACCATATCATAATTATCTTAGTTACTTGCTATTTTGATTGATGTTTGTTAAAACATACTTAAATATGAATTGTAGATATGTTATGTTTAAAAAAAAGCTATATTGAATTGGGTTGGTAATTTTGGTTTTTTACAGTTGGTATCAGAGCCTAGGTTAGTTAGTGGATTCTAAAGTTAGGTATAGGATATCAAAAGTATCGATCATTGTTAAATTTCTAACCTATAACTTTCCTATATGAACTCTAAACTAATAATTGTTTGGTAAGGGAAGGGTAAGTTCTTAGATGCTACTGATATGAAAGTATTTTCTCCCATTCCTAAATTCACTAGTGAATTAAAATGGAAGACTGAAGGTAACCTCCACAACTTGCAGAGTACCCAAGATATCATTGAGAAATAGTACTTGGAATATATAAATTTGAGCTAAGACTCTTCCTTACTAAAGCATTGTGGGATGAAAAATGAGAGTAACATATTGATAAAACCCTAGTAATAAGGGTTATAATACTACCTAAAGATAAAAAACTTAAGAATGATCAAGTGGGGAAAAATTAGATCCTATCTCTGATCGTGGAGGTTAAGGGTGAATTGATCAAGGTATATGATAGACATGGGGTGTCTATGTGGATCTATTTTATGATCACCTTAACTATCCATTGTGCACATAGCTCTAGTTAAGCATTACATTTGATTGGTAATTTGTCCTTATAGGATAATTGCTAATATTCAAGGTATAAGTCTACTCCTTTGTCAGTTGGGACCGTGGAGATAACTTAATATTTGATTTACGTTAGTAAGGGAAAATTCATGTTTCGGATATTAACGGGGTTAATATAGGATAATTTCCAAAGCGTGGTATACATATTTACCATTGGTTTTGTTACAAGAGGTTTGGCCACTCCGATGCCAAAAGATAGACACTAACCATACCAATTCTTGTGAAGTGCAAGCCTTGGACTTACTTGGAAATTCATATTAAAAGAATTACATGGAGATCTTTCTAAAGTAACCCCTTTATCATAAACTTAACTATGTGAGTTACCAAATTCTCTAATAATATATGATATTGTATGTTATCTATGGAAAGACAATCCATAGGGTAAATTTTGGAAAAATAGGAATATAGATTCCATTCAAAATTTCAATAACAATAATGCCTTATGAGGAGAGATAGAAATAATTAAATAAAGGAATTAATAAACATCATGATATAATGTAAGGATATATAGGATTTGGTCACTCCTATAATGATATTTAACACTGACCATATTGAAATTCTCTCGATTACTTTCTATTCTAAATGATGTTGGTTTAAACATACTTGAATGTGAATTGTAGCATGTTATGTTTCAAGAAAAATTATTTCTCGAGTTGCGTTGGTAATTTGGGGTTTTTACATGATAGGTATCATATTTAGTTTATTCCCATCCTAACCATAGTATCCTCTATTTGGTAAAACATTGGTTAGTTTTCTATGGTATAAATTATTGCCTCCATTTAATTGTCAACCCAAGATAGCTTGTAAACTTCTGAGTAACTCTGCACAATATATGCTTGTAATCTCCATTTAATTAGATGAGTCCATTAGATTCTATATTTTGGATGTTGTTGTTGTTTTGTTGGAGTTATCATTTATATTCTAAACAACTAATATAATTTACATTATCAAAGAAATAATTGAAATTATTTGAAATCAAAATTGCACACTTGCTAGAAATTTACTAAAAATATGGGAAATTGTAATATTAAATTAAACTACAAAAAATAGGAAAATAAATTAAAATGATAGAAAATAGGAAAAAAAAGGGAGGAATGCTATTGAGAGTGGACCCACACTTCCAAATTTTGCCTGTGTTAAGTCATATACCAGATGCTAGTTGAATTTGATTAAAAAACTAAATGTATTGAATTGAAATGTGTAGCATGAATTTACAAATAAAATACAAGATCTATTTTTCATGGGTGGTATGCATATTTATAATATATGCAAACATTTCCTATTATATTCTAAAAGCAAATCACTTTTTGATTTTGTTGTTACAATAATACACAAGAATAAAGAAGGTAAAGCAAAACATTAAACTTAGAATATTTATTCAATGTATTCTGTATCAAAATAAAATACATATGATGTTTTGCTTTATCTAATTACATTATTTTTTATGTGATTTCAAAATAATAGATGACATATGGTCATTGACGTTGTCCTTGGTCAACATTCATAGATAAAATTGCATTTGTATCCATAATTGAAATCATTGTTCTATTTTGCTGACAATAGGGGTTGCACCATAATTATGCATCAATGGAAATCAGGTGCCTTACTTATAGATTATGGGAATTAGGAACCTAAATGGTAACTAGGCACCTAATGGGAATCAGACACCTAATGGGAATCAGGTACCTCATAGTCAAGCACCAAATGAGAATCAAGCACCTGATAGTCAAGCACAAAATAGGAATCAAGCACCTAAACTGGAGTCAAACACTTGACTTAGCGCTTCATCACTATTGTATTGAAGAATTTTTTACCATCACAATGAAAAGTGCTAGGTTTGAATGGGACCTTGATGTAGTCATACTAAAATACTGTAAAATCCACAAAATCTACACATAATTCACTCAAAACCAAATAGTAGGAAACATACATTATCTAATGTTAAATACATATAAAATTTACATAAAACATAAATTTTTATTAAAATAAATATTGTAATATATATGGAAATTTTGTACAAAAATAAGTATTTTCAGGGCTCATCATACCCCCATGCTTAAGGGTTGGCACGTCCCTATACCACTTTAAACTAATAATTACTAGTTTTATTTACGAGTTTCTAATAGACCCTATTTTTCTCCTTCCTTTTATTAGATACGACCTTGGTGTTTTCCTTATATTTGGATTTTTTCCCTTTTAGTGTTTTTGGGGTGGCTCCCTTCTATTACTATATTTTTAGGTGCTTGTTGCATCAAGTTGTCTTATCGGGTATTACTCCACCTAGATGTTTCTTTGTCCAAACCCTCCTCCCTACCACATTCCTCAAGTAGTAGCCAGTAAAAGTGAAGGTATCCTTCTAGAATTCTGGCGTAGCTTACTTTTAGTATTTATGGTGAGGAGGTAAACATTCTCCCACTAGTACTACAAATTCATCACCAAATGGAATGTTAGATTTCTTAGAAACCTTAGCCTTAGGAAAATTGGACATCATTATCTCAATTTCAGCATCATCTTCAGACTCTACTTATTCCACCAGGGGATATTTATTTTTTGTTGCTTAAGTTGTAGGTGGTACAAGACCTAGCAGTCCCATATTCATAAAATATACCTTCATATTTGAAGGTTGATCACCTATTGACCCATACAAATCCTAAAACTACTCTATTTGAGCAAATTTGATTTTCTTATGAGGATATTTGAATGCCTTCTTGGCCTCTTTTCTAGTTTTCTTGGCCACTCTCTTAGAGGCTTTCCTATACTCCTTATTTCCCTTGATATCTACCTTGATTTGTTTGAACTTATGTTTCTGCTCATCAAACATATTTAAGATATTTGCCCATTCTTTATCAGAATTCACACCTGATCATTTTATTTGTGCAATCCTTACTCTATTTATAGGCATTCCTTGAGGTCCGCTTAAAACATTTATCTTCCTTAGCTTCTTGGATTGTCTTGCAGGATCTATACGTATATCTAAAATAGGGGGATTTCCCCCTTATACTATTTTTGCTTCTATTTTTGTTTCTATTTCTTGACATTCAAAAGTTAGATACTTATGAGTCTTCTATGCCTACTTTGGAGGAATTTACTTAGGTGACCCTTTAGTAACATTTTGTGCAATAGGTAATTCTTCTACTGAAGTCCCATTTTCTACCTAAAGCTACTCATGCTTAGTCCTTACATCTCCTTCTAGTTCCTAGCCTATAGAGTGAGTAAAATTCTAAGATTTTACAACCTCTTGATGCTATTTTATAGACTTATCTGAAATATAAGGTTCTTCAACCTCAATTTCATATTCCTATCTTGCTTCTTCCTTTGTAGATTTTGCTACAAGTTGAGGTTCTTCGACCTCAATTTCATTCTCTTAATTTACCTTTGTATCTACAGAGGAAGAAGATGTTTGGGACTATTCCATATCAACTTCAAGACCCTGATATTACCCTATTTTGTAGAGTGCGTTAGTGAATGGGGTTGTTCAACCTCCATTGCTTCATTTGTTTCTTGCTTTACTTTTGCATGGGATTTAGAGAGGATTCTTTAGTTGCAGTTTCATTAATAATTGTAGGGGCCCTTGCCAAAATATTAGGGTTCCCCTATGTAGACATATATTTAGTATATGGTAATGATTGGTCCCTTGCCTCATCTTCCTTGTTGAAATTCCTTGAATCTGATAGAAAAGGGCCATAGAAGGCTATTTTATCAAAATTTGGATAGCTAGTGGGCACTTCCATAGCCTAGTCAGTTTGTACTACCACATCTACCTTAGCTGGCCATTCAATATTAATTTATTGGGTCTATAACTACAACTTCAATATCATATATTTTAGTTAATGGATGGTCTGATACAACTTCTACAATTTTACTATAGCTACTTTTATAGACTCTTGAAAATAGTTTGCTCCTCCTTATACTTGGACTCCCAAGTACAAGCTTGTTCTTTCAATATTTGTAGCTACTATTGTAGATCCTCCATCTATATTTCCTACTGAGGAGTATGCCCAATAGATAAATCTCTTAAAATATAGGCCATGAACTCATCCTTATTCAACTCGTCAATTGTTGCCTCATCATCCAATGAGCTATAAACCACCATGGATGCCTTCATCCTTCTACTTTTGGTTCTGGTGGAAATTGGCATATAAGCAGGGCTCGATGGACCATGCCCTACCTCATATTCAAATTGAGGGTCAATAGGGGATGAAGCCTATCCTACATCCTCATAATATTAAGGATAAATAGGGGATGAGGCTTTCCCTATGTCCCATGTATTTTCCTTAGGCTAGGATGCAAGTGTCATCTCTATTTGCTCTAATATCCTATCAGTCTATCAGTTAGTCTATTCTAGTACCACCACTTCTTCTCCTACCTCAATAATTACATTATTTCCTTCTACTTCTTCAATCGTTACATCTTTGTGTGACTGGGCATGTTGCACCAAGTTCAAAATGAGGCCATGGTGAGCTAGGGTAGACGTTGTGTCTGCTTGGTACTGACTGGTCTCATCCTTGAGTGCACATGTAAGATAATGGGGGACATTGATCTTATCCCCATGTAGTAAATAGTTAAGGAAAAAAATATTTAGATTTCTATTTAGAAATCCTACCCATATAGGTGAAGAAATAGGTAATCTACTTGAAGACCAACCTCTAGATCTCAAGGATGTATTGCTTCGACAAACCAGTGTACATTAGATATTGTTTTTGGTGACCAAGGAATCATTGCATGTAGAGTGCAGATTTGTCCTCCTTATACATGCATTATCCTATTTAGAGAAGGCCTATTACCCCAGTAAAGTACTCTTTGGTGACTAGAATTTTTAGTCCCCACATACAAACAACTCCATCCCTCATATATGCAGTAAATTCTTTAGTCACCTCTACATCTTGGTTCTAGCTAACAAGATGGTAGTATTCCAACCATTCAATGGTGTCAAATTATGTCTGTACATCCTCACTAATTCCTAAACAATATGTAGCCTCACTCTTTTTCAACTGATGGTTGGTCGATTTCCCCCCATGGCAAAGCTCAAAATGTTTTAGCTCTAAGTTTTTCTTGCAGAAGTTTCTCATACCCAGGTTTTTCAGTGGCACTCTATTATTTTCTTACACAAATTTTTACCAATTCATGATTTTAAATCACCTACATCCATGAACATAGGTGCCTAATTATCGTAATTAGAAATAATTATGGTTATCTATGTAAAATATTGTTAAAATGTGTATCAAATTTTAGGTAGATGATGACCATGAGTGTTTTCCCCAATTAGAGTAGTGGCACATGGAAAAATTTTAAGTGGACAGAAATGGGTGACTGGTAATTCAATGGGAAATATGTTGGTACTATTTTAAAGAAACATATGCTTATGGAAATAATATATATAAAACAAAAAATTAATCACATATTCGTATTATGTTTCATATGTATATAATGTGCAGAAACTCATGGTGCATTGGCATTGGCTTCTTCATGGTGACTAGACATTCTAGAACAAATAATGATAGGCATATTTCCCATGCAGTAAAATTCTCTCTATTTTAATTGGTTCATGGTTGCTATTATTTGATACATTTGAGAATTCCTACACATTTTCAATAAAGTTTAAAAAATCATGTCTTCATGGGACGACAAACATCTCTTCCTTGGAAATTATTCACTGATGACCTTGGAATGTGTACAAATATCCAACAAAAAAATTAAAATAATTTCATCCATGAATTTTGACTTATGCACGTGGGTGAAATACTAACGTGGCTCGAGCCACTTTCCAATGCTAATGATTATTTATATGAGGCACAACTAGCCATGAAAATAGAAAGTAGGTGCCTTGTTATATGTAAATAGGGTATCTTCTTTCGAATCAAAGCATGTAGGCACTTGATAAACATAAAGCAGGTGACTTTTGTTAGCAATCGGGTGTCATGATTAATATGGAAAGTAGGTGCCTTTTGCTTACAATTGGGCATCTTACTTAAAGCTAGAAAAAAGAAAGTAGGTGTGTTTTGCTAGAAATCGAGTGCCTTAATTAAATAAAAAAATAGAAAGTAGGCACCTTTTATTGAAAATCAGGAACCAAACTTATAAAATGAAACTATTTTTTTTATATTTATTTATTTATGTCCAAGAGATTAGATGTCGCTTTCATAAAAAATGGAATTTTGGTGCCATTTCCTTATGAAAACCATGAATCAAGCGTTTGTCTAGTAGAAAATGAGACTTAGGTGCCTTTTCCTTGACATAACAAGAGTTGGGCACCTTCTACCATACAAACAAGAATTAGGTACATTTTATCGTACAAATAGGAATCAAGCATCGTCTTCTATAAAAATAGGAGTTGGGCACCTTCTTCTCCAAAAAATGGGAATTGAGTGCATTCTTCTTCATAACATAGAAAGCAGGTTATCCTTTATTTTAAAATCTATTTATGTGCCTACTAGTGTACACTTATGGTTGATCAGGCCTTCAACGTTCTTGTTTGAAAAATAGTGATAGAATAAAAATCCTCTAATTGAACCAACATCCAGGTATTTTTCTTCATGAAGGCCAAAAAAACACACAAACACTTGTTCAGATATGGTTTCCCATTCCAAGTGGGGATGAGCTACTTCAACTAGAATTTAATCTCCTAGAAATTGGGGATTGCACAGGTTCATGAATCTTGTGCTTGTTAGGCCTAGGTTTACTAGGGTGCCTAATTATTGCACTCAGGGTATCATTCCTACAAAATAGAAATACAACTAAAGAAAGAAAAATTGTAGAACTTTAAGAGTAATTGTTTTTGGACCATGTGGACTACATCCACATATTACTAACTAATTTTAAAAATAGAATCAACTAGGTTCTCCCCCATGCCCAATATGGACTTCATCATATAATTCTTAAACACGTGATATGGATGCATTCAATGAACATTAAGTGTTAATATAATGTTGCTACCATCAATTATTTTGATCCTCATAGCTCCATTGTTGATGACCTCAATCACTTCATATGGCCCCATCCAACACTGCATAAGTTTACCTTTCCTTTCCAGGAGATGGAAGTCATACAATAATTCCCAATATTCCAATTTTAACTACTTTTGCCTGGTGTGATGATCATACCACTTGGCCTTCTATTTTTGGATGACCTTTATCTGATGCAGAGCATCTATTTGGTATTCATCTAGATGGTTAAACAGTTGAATTCTCTCATTTTGTGCCTCATCCAAATTCAAATTTAAATCTATTATATTTTTTAGGGTTTTAATCTCAAATTTTATGGGCATCATAGCATTCTTCCCATATACTATCTAGAATGGTGTAAAACTAGTAGTTGTTTTATAGGTGGTTCTGTAATCCCACACTAATTTTGGTAATCTTGTGGCCTAGTCCTTCCTATGTTGCTCTACCATATTTGTGAGAATGTTCTCAAGTTCATAGTTGGTTACCTCTACTTACCCATTATCCTATGGATGGTAAGGAGTGGTTTTGTTATGTATGATTTTATATTGCTACATGAGTTCCTGGATCATATTTGATGTAGATTTAGGACCTTGATTAGTTTTTATCTCCCTTGGAATGCCAAATTTGTTGAAAATAGATGAATTTAGGAAGTTTGTTATAGTCCTCTCTTTAGAATAACACAATTCCTAGACTTAAATCCACTTGGTCACATAGTGAGTGTAAACTAAGATATATCTCTTACCTACTGACTATGCATTAATGGGTCCTACGATGTACATCCCCTATTTATCAAATGTATCTATGTGCACAAGTGGTTGGAGTGGAATTTCATCTCTAAGATTAGGTTTGCCCATCCTTTGATATTGGTCACATTGACTCATGTGCATGGCTACATATTTGAATAGTGAATGCTAGTAATAACAAGCCTGTAATACTTTCAAAGTAGTTCTTTTTCTTACAAAATGGCCACCACAAGGTTCATTATGGTAATATTTTAGTATTTGTACAATCTCATTATTAGCAACACATCTTATCATGACATTATAAGGCCTTGTTTTAAATAGGAACCTATCAATCCATGAGAAGTATGCACTTTTCTCAACTAAATTTTATTTCTCACATGTTGAAAGTGCAATGGATATTTTACCAATGGCTAAATAATTAGCCATATCTGCATACCATGGTATCTGTTCATTAAGAGTAAACAAATACTCATCTAGAAACTGATGTTAAATAGTTGAATGATCAGGAGATGTCAATATGGAAAGGAAATCTACCACCATATTATTCTTACCTGGTTTTTTTACAATTATCACATCAAAATCTTGTAGAAGTAACAACCCTTTTATAATTCTACCACTAATACTAGGTTTGTTTGTTAGGTATATGATATATGAATGGTAAGTGTGCATAAAAACCTAATAACTTGTAATATAGTGGTAAAATTTATCAAGAGTGTATATGACCACAAGTAATTCTTGTTCTTTGACAATATAATTAAACTCAACACTTGTAAGATGTTTACTAACATAGTATATGGCATAAAAATCATCACCATATTTTTGTTCTAAAATTAACCCTATCATATTACTGGATGCATCTACATATATGTGAAAGGGATGGTCCAGTTTGGATCCCTCAGGAAGAGCAAAAGTTAGTTTTTATTTAAAAATATTGAATACTTGTTCACAATCATCTGTCTAGACAAACTCTATATATTTTGCTAACAATGTGCTTAGGGGTTTAGCAGTTTTTCTAAAATTTGCTAAAAACCTCCTATAGTAACCAGGTGATCCAAGAAAACTATGAATATCCTTCTAAGTTTTGGTTGTAGGTAGGTTTTGGATCACTTATACTATATTCCTATTTACCTTAATCCCATATGCAAAGATATGATGTCCTAAAACTATGCCCTTCTGCATTAGAATATAACATTTCTCATTGCTTATGGACAAATTGATTTCCTAACACCGTTGAAGTGTTTTCTCAAAATTTTGTATGGCTTCTTCAAAGGTTTATCCATATACAATGAAATCATCCATATTTACCTCCATAGTGTTTCCAATCAAATCAGAGAAGATGCTTAAACATACCCTTTGAAATGTGATATGTGCATTGCACAAACCAAAGGGTAAAACTCGGTAAGCAAAGGTTCCCCACAAACAAGTGAATGTGGTATTATCTTGGTCCTCTTCCCTCATCCAAATTTGATTATATCCATTGAACCCATCCAAGAAATAAAAGTGTTTCTTCCCTGCTAAGGTGTCAAGGACATGATCTATGAAAGGTAAGGGGAAGTGGTCTTTCTTGGTTGCTTTATAAAGTGACATATGATCAACACAAATCCTCCACTTTATATTTTTCTTGGATACCACCACCAAAGGTGATACCCATTAACTATCTGAGATAGATTAGATAAATCCAACAGTCAAGAGTTTCTAAAATTCTATTTTAATAATCTCCTTCATAGTTGAATTCATCCTACGTTGTGGTTGTCTTATCATTTTTATTTCATATTCCATATATATTATATGAGTATAGGTTTCAAGAGCTATTACTCTCATGTCTCAATACTTCCAAGAAAATTCACCCTAGTTTTTGACTAATATTTTTCTAATTTTGATTTTTTTAGATGTCAACACATCATTAATGTTATTTACTCTCCTACGTGTAACTTCTATTTTATGAATATGGTGATATTTACCTCCCACTAATGGCAACTCTGGAGGAGGATAGGAGGGTTCTCCTTGGAATTGATATCACCCTATCCTCATCAATATCATCCTCCAACTCATCAAGCTCCATGATGGATTGAATCATTGATAAACCACTCATATTCTGGTTCTCCCAATAAATCTGTATATTGTGCAAGTGGATGGATGATCTGATTTTTTATATTATTACCATAAAAATGGTCATTTTCCCATCTCTACAAATTATTTAGGCATCATCTATTACCAACCAAGGCCTACCTAAGGTGAGTGGATAATTACCCATCCCAGGTTTGGATTGTAACATTAATAAATATGTTGGGTACTCCCATGCATCCATTATGATAGTTATGTTTTCTAGTACTCCTTCAAGAAGCATTGTAGACCTGTCTGCAAACTGAAGAATATTTTTGGTTGGATCAAATTGGTTAAACTAAGTTTTTGAATGGTTTCCTTGGGTATGACATTAATGGTACCCTCTATATATACTAATGTATTGGGTAAAACACAACCCCCAATTTTCACAGTTAAAATAGTGCTTCCTAGGTCTGAATATTTTTGGTTGTAGGTATTTCCTAGTATAATATAAACTAGTTATCCTACCAAATTGATTTTTTGTGTTGGTTTTATTCCTATTTTTATTAAACACATTTCTATTATGGCCTTATTGTATATGGGAATTTCTTTGATGGCCTAAAATAGAGGAATTGTGACTATCAGGTCCTTCAAACTAGAAAGAATATCAAATTTTGGTTGTATTGGCTTATTGGGTTCCTACAACCTTTTTGGAAAACGTGGAACCCCTTATCTGTTATTTAAAGTTTGTGATTCTTCTTCTACTTATTCTATAACATGTGATTTCTCTTTTTCTAATTCTATACTTTCCTCCTCTTATACCAGAGGGTCTAATGGTACATATACCTATCTACCTGATCTTAATTGTATGAGACTACAATATAATTTGATATTATACATGGGGTACATATTATTCTCCATCTAGTATGTTGACTGTGGTTTATTTTTTGGATTAGAAGTAGGTTGTGCCAATAGTTGAGCATGTATTAAAGTAGGGAGAGTTGGCAGACTTAGTTGTAGTGGGATTGGTGTAGCATGCTATGGAGTTTGGCTCCAAGAAATCTGATTTCTATACTGCTATATGGGTTGCTAGTATGACAACCATGGGTAGGGATTGTAAGTATTTAATCCTTAGAGAAATTGAGTCTAAGGTTGTTGTCCCCACAAGCCCATGTTGGGTGGATGAACTTGACATTGGTTCTAATAATTGCTACCCCCATAGGATTATATTCATGTTGGTATGTTGTTTCCCATAGGATACTATTTTTATTTTATCCTATTACCCATGAAGTATACTTCCATTACTTTAGGTTCTTCTCTAGATTTTGATAACAACGAACACAACTTAGTTTTATGATCTTTCTAACACATAATGCACACTCTAACATTGTTCTCGGGACATTCATTTTTGGTGTGTTTTCCCCTACATTTAGGACAAAAATAGGCTAGTGATGCCTCATTCTCCTACTTATTTTTAGGAAGTAGAAAGATATTTATTTGGATTTCAAGAGATGACAACATCTCACTCTTGAGGTCTTCAAACATATTTCTTATTTTTATTTTAGTGACAGTGGTTGATTGTCTGATATTCCTAGGGGTTAACTTACCCTTCCTTCTTGAAATGTTTTGACACAACTACCAGATATCAGACATTTGGTACTGATAAATATCCCCTTTAGAAATCATTTTTAAGGCTTCAAGAGCTTCATTATTAATCCCATTTAAGAAGATACTTCTTAAGGACCTATCTCCTAGTATTGCATGGGTAGATCTATACAAATTAAAGCTAAACCTATCCCAATAATCCTCTAATGATTCCCCTTCCTTTTGTGTCATATCTAGGACTTCTTATCTAGAATATCGTGCTCTACCAAAGTCTGTATATTGATATAGGAAAAAATTTTCATGTCTTTCGAGGTAGTTATATATTTATTCTCCAAACTGATGAACCAACACAAAGCTAAATCATCAAGAGTGGAGGGAAATAACTTTAGTTTCTGAGCATTGGTTGTATAATCTACCGACCTATATAGAATATCAAATTTGAAAAGGAACATGTCAAGATCTTCTATTGGAAGTCCTCTAAATATTGGAAGGTGGGTAAGGGAGATATGTTTCATCTTGTGGTCTCCTCTTACCTCTTCTATGGGGAAGTTAAAACTAGTGGATTCTTCTTATACTATTTCAGCCATCTTGTTTTATATCAAGGTTTCTACACTTGTTGCATTCAGGGCAACTTTCAAGGCTTCTAATTCATTTATTTTATCCTCCAGAAGGATTACTAAATTAGTGTTTGAGATAATCCCATATTCAAATTCTTCCCAAGGTTTTTTTATGTTTAAAAGCGAAAAACCCCTTGCGGATCCGCCTTGGTCTAAGAGACCATGAACAGGGGTTCTACACCGTCAAAGTCAACCGGGGGTCGCACCCGACCCTACCCGCACCAACATTATCAATTGGATTTTGGATACCCAATTTATATTTTTGGTAGAGTGGATATTTGAAACTAGGACCTCCCTTGGAGGATTGCCCTCTCCTCTCCAACTCACCTACAACACCTGGGTGCTTTCCAATGTTGAAGGTTCAGTAAATATTCCTTATATTGAACTCTTCCCATATCAGATCCTTCCCTACAATTTTATTGGTCTATTTTAGAATGATCCTATGTAAACAATGGATGTTGACTCTAATGCACAGGTGGAGATGGTGGTGGAGAGGTTTCAGTCTGAGATTTGGCATAGCTAGAATAGAGGTTTCTAAAGAAGCAACATTTGTGTTCTTGATAAAATGACCATCCGGTCATCTAACTCCGGGTGGACTCATACACAATATCTAATGGAGGTTCTATAGAAAGTAACTTAAACTAATTCTAACATAATTTCTTTAGAATAAAAAAATACAATCGGCTACTCCTCGAAAATGGTGCCAAAATGTTGGACAAAATATTGGTTATTTTTATATGGTATAAATTATTGCATCCATTTAATTATCAACCTAGGATAACTCATAAACTTGTGAGTAACCTTACATAGTATATACCTATAATCTCCCTTTTAATCAGATAAGTCCCTTAGATTCTATGGTTTGGGAGGTGTTTTTGTTTTGTTGGATTTCTCATTTATATTCCAAAACACTAATCTAATTTTCATTATCAAATAAATTACTAAAACATTTTGAAATCAAAACTGTACACTTACTAGAAATTTAGAAAAAATATGAGAAATTACAGTATTAAATTAAATTACAGAAAAGGGGAAAATAAATTAAAATAACAAAAAATAGGGAAAATAAGAGAGGAATACTATAGAGAGTAGGCCACCATTTCAAGAAAATTATACCTGCATTAAGACATACACAGGATGCTAGTTGAATTTTATTAAAAGACTCAAATTTATTGAACTAAAATTTGCAACATTAATTTACAAAGAAAATCTAGGATCAATTTTTCATGGGTGGCTTGCATATTTATAAGATATGTGATCATACCCTATTACATTCTAAAAGAAAATTGCTTTCTGATTTTGTTGTTACAACAATATGTAAGAAGAAATAAGGTAAAGTGAAACATTAAACATAGAATATATATTCAGTATATTCTCTATCAAAACATAATACATCTGGTATTTTGGTCTACCTGATTTCATTGATTTTTACATGATTGCTAAAAAATAGATGATATATGGTCGTTGACATTAACCTTGATTTGCATTCATTGCTGAAATAACATCCACATCCATCACTAAAATTATCATTCTATTCTGATGACAAAAAAGGTTACACTATAATTCTACGTCAATGGGAATCAAGCACCTTATTAGTAGAAGACAAGAATCAGGTTCCTAAACAGGAATTAGGTGCTTGACAGTCAAGCACCAAATGGTAATTGGGTGCTCGACAGTCAAGAACCAAATGGAAATTAGTTACCTAAATGGGATTTATATGCCTGACTAAGTTCTTCATAACTATTCTATTGAAGATATATTTACCATCACAATGAAAAGTGTCAGGTCCAAATGGGACATTAATGTAGTCATGCTAAAATACTGTAAATTCCACTAAATCTACACATAATTCATTCAAAAATAAATACTAGGAAACATACATAATCTAATTTTAAATATATATATATATATATAACTTGCATAAAACATCTATTTCTATTAAAATAAATGTCTCAATATATATGGAAAGTTTGTACAAAAATGAGTTTTTTCAAGGCTCATCAACCCCAATGAAAATATATAGGATTTTATAGATATACTCAAGGGTTACAATCATTTTACCTATGTGGAGATGAAATATACTCATCTAAGAGTAACACCTCTATTCCAATGTTTTCAATAATACTTTAGGACTCGCCTTTATAAATGGAAAGATTGTATAGATAGGAAGCTACAACTTTGTCTATGCTAGCAGAACCAATGATGAGAGAATTTTTGTAGAAACCCACGCCCAACTAAATTAAAATACACTTCATGATAATTATATAACCTTTACCTTATACCCAATAAAATCCTCTATAACTTTTGTTATTAAGGAAAAGGGCTAGGAACTTATGAATAGGGTAATAAAGAGCCTCTAGAGTTTGAGACTTGAACATGTTGATTGGTATTAAGTTATATCTCCAACTATAAAGAGACTTTTTACTCTTCATACGTAAATTACAGTGAGGTTGACCTTTATTCACTTGAATATCAAGGTGATATCACCTTAAAAGAGGGATTAATTTTGGATTAAGAGGGCATATAACCTTAACCTTTTTAATTTTCTAATTTATTCTCACAATTTACTCACATAAACACTTTATGTGTAGATTCCATTAATAATATGGAATTAGATCCCCATAATATCCTTGAAAGAGGTCTTTCTCAAACATATATTTTAAGAAATAATATAATTCCATACAAAAATAAATGTTATATTAACATATATGACATAAATGATTATAAGGAGATAAATTAACCACATCGCCATCCTCAAGATGACTCACATCCACTTATTTTTCAATATAAATCCCCTAACAAAGGATACCTTTCATAGAAATATTTCTTTGATAATTTATAACCTCATGGCTTTGAACAATTAGCCACTTTTGATCCTATGGACCTAGAAATTTTAGGAGTATTACCTACTCCCCCATAATTTGAAGAAGTGTCCCATATATTAATCAAAGGAATAATTGATATCAACATCAAATCCCAAGATAATCCTAAGATCATAAAATTAGGAAACATCCTAACCCTTGAAGGATGTGAGGAATATACCAAAATTTTGATTAAATTTAATGACAATTATGTCTAGTCTTATGTAGACATGAAAGGGTTAAATCACCCCCTAATAGTGCATCATTTAGTGGTCAATTTTGACAACTAAATAATAAAGAAAAAATTAAGAAAGATGCACCCTAAAGTTGCTTTACTTGTCAAATAAAATATTCCAAATATTTTAGAATTCAAATTAATTAAATCAACTAATTATTCTTATTTGATATCCAACATAGTACGTATAGAAAAAAATGAAAGTGTCATGCGAGTTTTCATTGAAATTAGGGATATTAATAAGGCATTTCCCGAGGATGATTTTCCTTTACCCAACATAGACATGATCATCAACTTTTCCACAAGATGTAAGATGTTATCTCTAATAGATAAACTTTTTGGATATAATTTGACTTGAATTCCATCAAAAGATCAATCTAAAATAGCTTGTATCACCCTTTGAAGAACCTTTTGCTACTAGGTCATTCCTATTGACCTAAAAAGTACTGGAGCTATGTATTAATAAGCAATGCCATAATATTTTAACAATATGATGCATGGTATCATTGAATACTATATTGATGATCATACTGGATGATCTATAATATAAGAATATCAAGTTTAGGATCTAAGGAAAATTATTGAATGCTTAAGGGAATATAAGGTCCTCTTAAAACAATCCAAAAGTGTATTTGGAGTAACATCAGGTAAATTATTAGATTTTATAGTTTCTCTATGTGGTATTAATGTATATATGAGTAACATATCTTCTATTAACAATATGCCACCACCTAAGGTATTGAATCAACTTAAAATCCTTCAAGGAAAATTTTAAACTATTATAAGAATTATTTATCAATTTGTTGATAATTTCCAATCCTTTTCTAAATTTTTAAGAAAAGAGACTGAATCAATTGGGATGATGAGTGTTAGAATGCTTTTTAGGTTTCAAAAATGTATCTTTTATCTCATCCTATCCTTTTTCCACTAGATCACCTTAAGTCTTTATTTAACTACATCATAGCAATTGTTCATGCCCTAAGTGCTATGTTGGGAAAACATGATTATCAAAATAGGGAAAGGGCTATCTATTATATTCTTACAACCAAATTTTTTAGTTATAAAACTAGATATATGACTCTATAAAAACTTTTACTAATAGTCATTTTCATTCCAAAATTTTAAGACGATATATATTAATCCATAAGACCTATGTCATAGTTTAAGTATATCCCTTGAGGTATCTCATTTCTAAACCTTATCTCTCAAGCCAAAATTCCAAATGAGTAATGAACCTTAATGAATTCAACCTTGAATTCATTAGCCAAAAATCAATAAAAGGACAAGTGATAGCTAACCAACTAGTAACAACATCTTTGCTTACAAGTAAACCTATAGTTTTAGATTATCTAAACAAAATAATTTGTAACCTTGAAACTACCCAACTAGAATCTTGGACCTCATACTTTGATGACATAAAATGTGTGAAAGGAGCAGGGGTAGGAATTGTCTTAGTGCCACCCAATAAATTATTATTCCCCTATATTTAAATCTCTACATGTGCTAACAATACAATTGATTATGAAGTCCTTATCCCTTCACTTTGGGTAGCCCTAGATTTCAAGGTAACAATTTTCTCCATTTATGGGGATTCTCAACTTTTAATTCAAATTAACAAAGTTTATCAAACCAAATATGATAAGATCAAACCATACAAATATATTATTAACAAATTGATAGATGTTTTTGACAAAGTTACCATTGATAATATCCCTTATTCTAATAATTGTTAGGTAGATGCTATGGCTATAGCCTCCTCACTAATACCTTTAGAACTATAGTATGAACAAGCCACAATCATTAAAAAATAACTAAAGCAAACTATAACTACAGAAACTATTTAAAAGTATTTAGAATTATTTGTCATTGAAGAAACATCTCCTCTTTACGCTTGGTGTGGGGATATTATCACTTTTCGTAGAGATGGTGTCTTACTATAAGGTCTCAGTAGGAATAAGTGTAAGAATTTGGGACAAAAATTTTGTAGATTCATCATTATATGCAACATCGTATATAAATTATCCTTTGATATTATTCTCCTTAGATTCCTAAATTCAAATAATTCTAAGCAATTCATTCAAGATTCCCATTAAGGAACATGTACTGGATACTTTAATGGAAATCCTATCACCATGAAACACCTCCAACTAGGATATTATTGTCCTTCCATTGAGTAACATGTGACAACTATATCAAAAACTCCACCAAATTTTAAAACCATGATAATCTTACAAATACACACACCATCGTAATACTCTGAATCCCTAGCATCCCATTGGTACTCCTCTACTTGGGGCCTACATATTTTTGGTAAAATAAATCCCCTATTATTAGAGGGACATAAATTTATTATCACTATGACCAAATACTTCACAAATAAGGGTGGAGGCTATGTCTTTATCCTCTTATACAAGGATTCAAGTATTTGATTCATATTAAATTAAATTTTATGTCAATATGATATTCCTGACATAATTTTTTTATAATGGAACATCTTTCAAAAATAAGGATATTGCTAATATTTGTACAAAATTCAAAATCTAATATAATTGTTCAATACCTTATTATCCATAAGGTGATGGCTAGGGTAAAGCATCTAACATAACTCTAATTGGTATATTAAGGAAACTTGTTAGCAAAATAAGATGAGATTGACGTCTTTAGCTATAGACCACCCCATGGGCCTACCATACTAGTGTTTCAACTCCACCTAGTGCTACAACCTAAGCCTTGGTTTATGAAACTGAGGTCATGTTCTCTTTTGAAATATAATTTCTATCCCTTAAAATTATCTTCAATGATTCTTCTATTGGTGATCAGTATCACCATACTCACCTTAGCCAATTGGAGCTACATGATGAAATGTGAACCCATTATTTGCAGTACCTACAAGTCTATCATTGACAACTTAAAAGAGCCTATAGAAGAGGAGTATGTATCTATTCCTTTAAATTAGAAGAATTGGTTCTTAAAGAAAATAAAAAAAAGCATTGACATGAAATATGAGCTAAAAGGAAAGACTAAGCTAAATTGGATAAGCTCATTTATAATAACTACCAAGTATGGGTGAAGAGCATACCACATGACTACAATTGATGGAAAGGAGTTAAAGGAACCTACAAATATCATACACCTAAAATGTTACATTTAACAAACATCATCCTACACATTATTTTCTATATCACTATCCATGGATACCTATATATGAATACATGTTTGCATTGCTACTCATTTGCATTGTGGCTTGAATTAAATATTCTTTAGTTTATATGTATTTATATGGTTTATACATATTAAAATTTTAGAATCTGTTGGGATGTGATTGTGATCCTAGTTAGCATAGAGTAGAACATTCATTGCATTCACACTAGGTCATTGACACTATAAAATATCTCTTTTTCATTGCTATTATTTAAAAATATGATTATTCATCTTCATTACTACATGATTGCATGATTCATATATTTTTGGTTATCTAATGTATATCAAGTCAATGAATTCATTAAGATGCCATGATAATCCTAGTTAGCATAGATTGATAATTGCATTGCATTCACACTAGGTGACTAATTCTAGTGGATTCCCTAATTAGTCCTTAAAGCTTGCTTGGTGAATTTAGCATTCATCTTGTGTTCTATTGCTCACATCCCTTAAATCCTCATTATTGTTTTCCCATGTATATTATTTTTAAATCATAATTCCTTGTAAATATCCATATGTATGCAATAAATATCTGTAATTCAACATAAAATTATTATGCATTAAGTGTTAGATGCTAGTCACAACCGTACACGTCATAGTACTTGATATTTTATTTCTAATGGACACATTATTTTTTATATTTTTTACCATATTGATTTATTGAAATTCATGTTTTTCTCATATAAATGCATGATTTCTTGAAACATACTTGATTGATGCATAATTATTTCTACTTTTCATATTTTATATAATAATATTTTTATGCCAATGTAGGGAAAATCACAATTGTCTAAATCAATACCCTATCAAAAATGGTTATCATAAGCTATATATCATATACATCATTGGAGGATGTGGTAGAAATATACTTTTATTGTTGGGTGCTTGAATAATAAACAAGGTAATAAAAATACCTTCCATGGACTATTAAACTCATCAACAATAGATAATTACATAAAATATACTTCAACAATATTTGAGTAGATTGTTTTCCAATATTTTTATAGGGCACATGCAACCATTTGTAATATTAATAATTCCAATGAGGTAAACCACCAAGATGTAGGGATGATAACTCATTTATATTAATGCACTTGCACTAGGAATCTAAGCTACTGGTCCTTCATAATATTGTCTTCTCTTACTTAGAGTATAAAATGCATTAGCATCCACAAACTATAGGTGCCCTATAGATGTGTTTGGTATACAATATAATGATCCTTTTTTGAAATCAAACATAATGGATCAATGTGTAACCACATTTTTCTTTCACCAAAAGGCATTTATTGCAATCCTTATAACTCTTTTGTGGAAAATGTATGACTAAAACCAATTACCTTTTACTCTTTCCTTTTATATAAAGGAGGTATAAGGAGATGCTTGAAGCATATAATAAAAAGCTTATATTCTTATAAAACCATAACCATATTGCCATATGATGTCTACCCCTCTATGGAACATATGAATAGATTGCTCTAATATTAAAATTCTTTATCGCATTAGCTTCTCTACTTGAGGATGCTTATTAGCACCTATTAGGTAATGGAATATGCACACTCCATTTTATCATGAGCACTTATAAAGGCCTTATGAAATAAAATATTAAATTGATCCATCCCATATAATTTTATAGATCACTATGTGATGGACAAAGGGAACCCATTTTCTTATGGTATAACAAAGCACTTGAAATTTTCCATCATAAAATATCATGTATCTCTTAAATTTTGATTTGTTTTCAAAAATATATCACATGAAAAATATCCTATGATATTTATAAAAATTAATGGAAAATCCATCAAAAAATCCTCTTAATTATTATCAATAAGTCTATCACGATAAATTTGCATTCATGATATCCTCATCTACATTCTTTCCAATCCTCCAAAACTATATGGGGGAAAATAATAGAATTAATTCAAATATCCCTAGAAATATATTGAACTGCATTCAAACAACCAAATAAATAAATAATAAAATAAAGCCCAATGGACATAAATTATCAAAGAAAAAGCAATTAAATTTATACAAACATAAACTATCCAATCAAAACCATTATGTACTATGGACATGAGTTTCAAGGTGAATCACTATGGACATAAATTGTCTAATAATTTATACATATTTTTTATCATATCAAAAAATAATCACAATTCCTCAAAGTAAGGTTAAATATGTCCTCTAGGTAAAGCTAACCAAATCATTGAATAAAATATAACTATGCCCTCTAGGCAAAGCTCACCAAGTCCTATGGGGACC
This sequence comes from Wollemia nobilis, assembly GCA_028583015.1. NCBI lineage: Eukaryota > Viridiplantae > Streptophyta > Pinopsida > Araucariales > Araucariaceae > Wollemia > Wollemia nobilis. Next base: position 116,546 of record JAQPPZ010009299.1, on the reverse strand, counting down.
ACAAAGTCTTATGGGAATGAAAAACCTAGACATTTAAAAGCAACAATATTGAAAGCATTAATTACAATTATATAAGTGTTTATCCATTTATTAGGCTCAGAAGCCATTGCTCAGGGGTGATGCACAAGTTTTAAAGTCCTACAAATGCAACACATCTAGGGAAATTATATCAACTTGTACATACATAGAAGCTATTGTAATCAACTTGTTTAACATTCAATGATCTATTTATATAAAAAAAAAAACAATAAACACCCATACATTTTTTTTTTAAAATCAATAAATAGCCAATATATTAATGCTTAAAGTTTTGATTACAGACACTAAAAATTATATATCATTCAAAATTGAGCTATATCCTCTAGAAAATTTCCAATATTTTAACCCATATCAAGTGACCTCCTATAATATAAAGGCATTCGCATTGATATTTAGGGATCTCAAGTCATATATCCCAAGTGTGTCTATGATTGGATCCTAGAATGTGATGAAATGTGTTTATATATAGGTAATTGTCCATGGTGCATTGTCCTATAATACACCACTCACTCTATATCCACCTTAGATATTTTTGGTTAAGTTGAATCTCCCTTTAGACCATATCTAGCTATGTATAGAATAATCATATCCATATCCATATGATTTCACTCTCCCTATGATCGGTCTATGTCACCTTGGGTCTATGATAGCCACTAGCTTAGATATAAAGGATATATATCTAAAAATATCAAGAGTTATCAATCTCGAGGCACCTATAAAATTTCTTGGGGGTGTGATCTCCAAAATAGGCACCTTGGGATTGATAAATCTCAACGTTTTTAGATATATATCCTTTAAATCTAAGCTAGTTTAAATATTTTAAATGTTTGTAACAGTTGGTTAGTCAGCTATTTTAGTTTAAATATTTTAAATATTTTTGTTAATGTCAGCTTTTTTAATTAAAAAAAAAAATTTACGGTGTGACATGTATAACCTCTTTGCCTCCCACCCCCTGTCTGCCATTGTAGGAATGCCTCTCGATGTAATTATAGTAGCATCAATAACATATCTCCTCTAGCTATACCGGGTCATATAGCCTTTTTTATGACCACATATCATTTAGATATTGGTCTCACCACTTCTTACAATAATGTAGAAATACACTTTACTAACCATCCCATATTCTCATGTAGCTTGGTTACTCACTGTCAAACCTCCTCTACCTGACTATTCCTTTTTTTCATCCACTAGGTGAGCTCTACTATAAATTTATCCCTCTCCCCCTCATCCTCCTTCAAAAAAGGATATATATTCCAAATATCTATATATATGCTAGTGTATCCCTCTCTATCTATAAATATTATATCCTATAAAATAGGACCACTTACTCAATGTTAATGTGAACACTCTCACTTGGCTCACTTGGATATCGAGTAAATTATTTTGGTCATGGATCAAGAGGATTTGGCTCACACATATTTTTTTCAAAAGGTATTAGAATCTAAAAAGGTTTCACTAATAAATGTCACTACCATTATCTCTATTGTATCTCTCAAGGGTGCCTTTATAGAACTTATTTTCCTCAATGATAATACCTAGGTCTATATACCTGGTCCTTTGATTGGGGTGCATGATCTCATTTCTCCATCACACATACTATATTATAGTTATCACACAACTACTAATAGCCATTATAAATACCTAGGCCATATAAACCTAGACTATGGTTAATAGTATCATTAAAATATACCTCCATATAGCTTGTTAGATTTGTGCACCATCCCACTCTCCACTCATGGTTAGAATTCTAATACCATATGTTCTTATTAGGAATGTCTTGCTCTCTACCAAACTATTGCAGTAGATGGTAAAAATGGTAGATCCCATACTCATCGTTTACCTCAATAAACCATCTCACCTATCTCACTTGATCCAATTAATATAATTTATATACACCTTTGTCTATATTAGCACAACCAATGATGAGAGTATTTTGGCAGAAACCCATGCCCAACTAAATTAAAATACACTTCATGCTACTTATCAAACATTTTACTTATACCCAACCAAATCCTCTGTAAATTTTGTTATTAAGGAAAAGGGCTAGCAACTTATGAATAGGGTAATAAAGAGCCTCTAAAGTTTGATGCTTGACCATGTTATTAGAGATTAAGTTATATATCCATATATAATGAAACTTTTCCCTCTTCATCCTTAAACTATAGTTAGGTTGACCTTTATTCACTTGAATATCAAGGTGACATCACCTTAAAATAGGGATTAATTTGGAATTAAGACGGCATGTAATCTTATGCTTTTTAATTTTCTAATTTATTCTCATAATTCACTCACATAAACACTTTATGTTTGGATTCCATCACTAATATTGAATTAGACCCCCATAATATCCTTGAAAGAGCTCTTTCGCATGCAAATATTTTTAGAAGAAATCTAATTCCATACCAAAAAAATAATGTTATCTTAAATATATGACATAAATGATTATAAGATAAGAAATTTACCCCATCATCATCCTCAAGATGACTCACTGTTGGTCACAAATCTGCCTAAGTACAATATTTCATCACTTGTACGTCCTAGATTCGTCCAACATTGAAAGTCCGAGAGAAAGAGAAGTCTCCCGGGCCAATCTCCAGAGAGGGTTGGCTCCCAAACTAATCTAAACTTGTTTGAAGATAAGGGTCTGTGAAAGAAATGGAAAATGCGAGAAGAAAAGGGAAATAACAGAAAGATATGGAAATATGGCCACAGGCCGAAGTGTATAATTTGGGGCAGACTAATAGCAAGAATTCCACCAAGTTTTATAACAGCATCTAATAAAAGGAAAGCAGTAGAATTAAACTCACACCTTTGTAGAGATAACCCCTAGATCACATTCCAAAATATACTCACTAACCAGCAACGTTTGAAGTCAGGATGTAGAATTCAAAACTTAATAGCAAGGGCATGAGCATAAATAGAAATGACTTTAACAGAAGGAAATCATACACATAAGAATGCTTGCAAATTTTAGAAGCCAAGTCTCTTCTATTGATGCAGAGAACTTAGAGAGTTTTCTTGTAAAATGTCTAACCTTCTTTCTTTAGATATACATGAGTATTTATAGAGGTCTTCCCTCTCTCTTTTGCATCACATCATTTAAAACATAAAAACAAAATTTGAAAAGGATATCCGCAAAGTATGCACTTGAAAGGAGAAATAATCCCCCTTAATCTGCCTCGGAGAAATCAGATTCCCTATTTTTATGGATCAAAACTAAAAATCAAACAAAAACAAGGGACCATATTTCTTCATTAAATGGATGTTCTCGGAGCATGCTTGAAGTTTTTAGGAGATCACGAACAAGAGCTTTTAATACTGGAGGCATATTTAATTTTGGTGGCATCGAAAACTGCCTCATGTTCTTCCATCTTGCGCACACAGGTAAATAGCAACATTTAATCTTGGAACCTCTTTGACCATGATCTCAAAATTAGTTGGAGAGATTTTAAAACATCACTTCGTTTGATCCTTATCTTCTCCTCATGTTATCTTATGCAATTTTGAAGGAAAATGTGGACAAAACTTTATCGGGCCTTTGTTATTGCTTCTGTCGTAAAAATGTGACAAGTCGCAAAAATGCGACATGTCGCGATATCGTGACACTTTCACCTTACTGCTCTCTCCTGTTACCACCAGTCATGAAAATGCGACAAGTCACAAAAATGCAACATGTCACGAAATCGCCCCTGTTTCTGCCACTTTGCCCTTTCATCGCCTTCCATCACGAAAACAAGACATGTCATGAAATCATGACATCCTCCTCTCTGTTGGCTCTTCTCTTCTTGCAAGTCACAAAATCATGACGTGTCATGAAATCACATCTGCCTTCATTTTGTTGTCTTTCCACAACATGTCATGAAATCGTGACATCTTCCTCTATCTGGCTTTGTTCACTGCTCTTTGTCGCAAAAACGCAACATGTCACAAAATCATGACAGTCCGTAATATTTTTCTCTATTTGTGCTTTCTCATCGCAAAAACAAGACATGTCATGAAATCACGACATCCCCCTTTTGCATTATACTTTTCAGCCTTCATTCCACGAAAATGCGATAGGTCGCAAAAATGTGACACGTCGGGATATCACGACGTTTTCTCCTTTTTGTTCTTCTGTCTTCAACAAGTCATGAAATAGTGACATGTTTCTATCTTCTTGCTCCTTCCTATTTTCCTACCGTGAAAGTGTGACAAGTCACGAAATCATGACATTCCATACTTGGCGCTGTCCTTCTTGCTTTTTCATCGTGAAAATGTGACATGTCACGATATCGCGACACTTTCTCTGTGCCTTGTACTTTTGTCCTGACATGTCATGAAATCATGATAATTTTTTGTCTTCGCCTTCGTTGCCGCTTCCTGTTGTGATGTTGCGACAAGTTTCTCTTGCTTGGCTTCATTTTAAAAAATGTTGCAATATCGCGACATCTTTCTCCCGCATTGTGTTTATCTTCAACCCTTCCGCGAAAACATGACAAGTCACGAAAATGCGACATGTTGCGATATCGTGATAACTTTTTACTTTTCACTTTCTCACCGCAACAAGTCATGAAAATGTGACTTATCATGAAATCGCAACAATTTTTCCATTACTGCTGCCTTTGCTGTTTTCTAGCGTGAAAACGTGACAGGTCACGAAAATGTGACATGTTGTGGTATTGTGAAATCTTTCTTTGCTTGCACTTTTCGGCTTTGGACCCCGCAAATACATGATAGGTCGCAAAATTGCGACAACTTCTGTGCTTAGATTTTTTTTGGTATGAACGCCACGAAAATGTGACAGGTCACGAAAACGCGACATGTCGCGATATCGCGACAGTTTTCACTTACTTTGCTTTGGCACAAAACTTAGTTATTTTGCATGAACAGTAACAAAAAAAACAATGTGGTAAAAATGCCAACATTCTTGGTGGCTCTCGGGGTATACATTTTTGCTATATGCACAAACCTCAGGCCTTTATCCATTGGGCAACAGAGTCAAGAAGCTGGAGGGGCAGAAGAAGTGAGTGCTGGTTGATGTTGGACGTCTCTGCGGGCTGCTGCAACAAGCTCCTACTGGCTCTCGATACTAAAAAATAGGACCTTCAACAAAAATTGGTGGAAGAGTAGAACTTCCCTTATTCTTAGAACTACTGCATTCTACCTAGCTCGGTTGAACTGGGTAATCACCAGGTGTTGTGCAAAGATCTCCATGCCAGTAGTGAGAAGCACCTGAGTTTTAAAAATGAGAATGAATGGAGTGATGACCAAAAGATGTGCAATCCATGGAACATGAATGGTGAATGATGGAATGGTAGAAGATGGAGGAGTAGAAGTGGTATATACGACAACTGAAGAGGGTGCTACTATGCTACCAGCTGCTGGGATTCATGAAAATAGATAATGAAATGGGAGTGGATGGAATGGTGAAGGTGGTAGGAATGGTAGAGAAGTGCTCAAAAGACAAAGGATCAGAAGAAAGTGGAAGAAGAAAAGGGAACATCAAAGAGGGGAGTAGAAACAATAGTAGTGGCTTGAGTATGTATAGTGGAAGGAGTGGGAGAGGAAGGGAATGAAAAGAAGGAAGTGGAAGGAAAAAAGGAGATGGAAGCCACTACCTGCTGGGAAGGAAAAGAAAAATATAAAGAAATAGACATACCTGCGGGCTCGTGTGCAAGAGGAGCCGAAGTTGATTTATTTTGTACAAAGGGAAACTCCAACAAGTAGTGCTTCCTTATTTTTTTTCTTTCTTTTCTCTTTTTCTTTCTTTTCTTCTTTTTTCATTTTTTTTTTTATGTACAAGGTAACACTGTGCTTTCACATTATGTAATTGGCCATGGAAAATTCATTTCTGGATGGAGCTCTTCCAAATATTCTTCCATTAAGTCAAGCTCGCCAAATTCTTCAAAAATCATGTGCACTGAATTTTCTAATCTATCCACTTCATCTATTCTCTCCACATGAAATACGAAAGGCTTTTCATTGAAAATATTCACCTTCTTACCTTTATGGATCACTTCCAAATGAGTAAAATCCAAAGAAATGTAACCCCCAAGTTTAGTCGTGAACTCTCGGGAGAGACACATACCAAAACATGGCTCTAGGTCCACTACTATGATTTCTTGGATCACAAAAATCTGAGGCATGGCATGCAGGGAGATGGGAACATCCTTAATTACGCCCACCATATTTACTGAGGTACCATATAGCTACAAAACTCCTATGCTAGTCCTTGTATATTCCATGCCTATGAAATCACATACTGCCTTAGGCATGACAGTAGTTGCTACTCTTAAGTCAATGAGACAATTATGCACCACATGTCCCTCCATTCTCAATGAAAGATAAAAATGTGGTGGTATATTTTTTCCAGTGATTGAAGAAGTCAGAGGTTGAGCCATAACTACCTGGGCTGGAGCCTTCCCCTTACTTTGTGTGGTCTTCAAGGATTCCTGTAAGAGATTCACCTATCCAGGCAGCTACAAGGTGTCATACAAACTTACCTTTGCTGGTATCCTTTTGAGTTCTTCGACGATGTTGTACCCTATCGAAATTGGGTCTTTTCCTCCACTGGTAGATTCAAATCTACTTCTATATTGTTGGGTGGCCTCCATTCGCTGATGTTTAGTCAATGATGGATACCGCAACGTCTCTCTAGCTTGTTCTTTTGTTTCTGCTTGCGGCTAGGAGGTAGAAGCCTTAGCTAGCAACCTCTCTTTTGCTTGTGGTGGGAGTGGATCCTTCAGCAAAATAGGTGGATCTTGTTGCTGAGTTGGAGAATCATGAGTCCTTGTAGGTATTTGCTGCTTTGGTGCTGGTATAGGTAGAGGTACTTTCAAAGGCTCCATATTATCCGGATCTACCACCATTGGTTTCCTGCCACTGCGTGTCAAGACTGCAATGTGTTCCTCAATATTATGATCCACCTATCGAATCATGTTTATACGAATCCCATAAGAACTTGTAAATAATTTTGGTGGACCATGCAAGTGGACTCATCATGTGGGTCATAAAAATGGTAGAGCTCATACTCATCCTTTACCTCAATCAACTATCTCATCTATCTCACTTTATCTAATTAATGAGTCGTCTACCCACTATAGGTGTAGTTGATCAGGTAGCTATATAATATAATATACTACTAAGTCATTGATTATTTATTGCATATCCCACAAACTACTATTTACTAATGCCTTATGATTGATATAAAAATCATGGGCCTAATGATATGTAATATGTACCTAACTAGTATCCATTATCCCAAGTAAACTAAGTGGTTGTGTCACTACTATGTGCTCTAAATCCCAAACCTATAGTAGCATACAACATGTTATACTCTTACCCTATTTATAGGATATATAGTGAAGAGTATGATAAAAATAAGTGAAACCAATGGATCCAAAGGAAAACAAACTTGATAATATCTCATGTATGCCACCACATTGCCCCATTTCCACTACATAGTTAATTAACTAATATCCACCGTAAACATACCAAATACTTGGGTACAATGTAAAGTTGTATAATGATCCTTGAATCCCATGAGTTATCCAACATTGATATTGATACCTAATATGTAACCTAATAATATAAATTCTCAATCAATCTCTATAGATATCATCTTTAGCTTAGTCCCACCCTAATCATAGTACCTCCAATGATAATATAGAGGATCTTCTAGATATCCTCAAGTGTTACAATCATTTCCCCTATAGGAAGATGAAATATAATCATATAAGAGTAACACCTATTTACAAATGTTGTCAATAGGACACAATTAAATGCCAACTTGGAAATTTGAACAATATAGAAAGTACCTATTACACTTAGAAAATTGTTATCTTATGTATTCATAATTTGTTGCACATAGACCGATTATAATGGATGCCTCCCCCACACAACTTCATGAATGTCCATATCTAACGTTTTTTCCCCCAATAAACTTCTTCCTCACCCAATAGCCCCCTACATTTTTAAATTAATTAAAAAATAATTATTTCCAAAAACCTTAGGAAGCCTCTTATATTATAATTAATTCAACATTACCCTTCATCAAAGCTATAAATTTATGCCTTTGATAATTTTTTATTTCTTGTGATTAGAAATTTACTCACCCTAGAAACTCAATGGGGCATACCTAAGCATAGTACATTGGATACATTTTGATCAATATTAGCATACATGTTTACAAAATTGGTGGAATAATGTTGATTTTTAAAGCATGCATTTTGTAAGCACGAAAACAACATCCATATAATGAAACAAAAACAAGTCAAATATAATGATGATATTGAACAAATTATGTTGTGTTATCCTTTTACATAAAAGGACATGATGTGCAAGGGTAATGTTACACATAGTAGATTGCTTCAATACAATACATAGGGGGAGGAAAAACCCTTTTTACAAATGAATAAAACGGGGTGTCTCTTGTCTCCATGCCATAATAAAACTTTGTGAGCGGATTTGTGTATCCTCCCAAACCAGCCTCATCCTCAAAAATGTAAAAATTTATTACATGCATGCAACCTCAATAATAAATAATCAGTAACATGGGTAGGGCCTTCTTATATGAGGCTTGAAATAAAAAATATGCAAAACCCTAATGCAACTGAATGCAAATATCATGAAAATAACATACAGAGTTTGGGAAAAAGAAAATAGAAAGTTTCCTTACCAAAACATACCTATGCTGATATAATTTTGAATGTTTATTTTCTATGGATGTGCAAATGTAGTAGGGTGCATTTTTTATAGTGCAAACATAGTGGGTTGTGTTTCTTATATGCAAATTCAATAGGTTATGTTTCTTATGTGTAAATACAATAGGTTCTGTTTGGGGCTTCTCTATGGAAAATTTCAACTGGTTCTCATGGATCAATCCTCTACTTCTATACCTCAAACTTCAAATGGGATGGGATCTACTTGATGTGAATCCAACAACATAATAGGATGCAATCTTCTCTCCTACTCTAGTAGATGGAATGATCCAAATACTTGGAGGATTATGGGATGTTACGGGTGTGAGGATGGGTGGTAGGCTAGGTTATCCAAGTAAAAAAAATAGTTAGAGTGGGACACTTGAGGTATCTCACATCGGGGGTAGAGGTGGCAAGCATGGTATTAATGAAGGATAGGATATGTGGAAATGGAAGGGGTAGTGGTAGTTAGAACATGTGGCAAGATGAGATGATCCTAGGATATATTTAGGGGATTTTAGCAATTTATTAAAATGGAATAATAAATACTACGAAAATGTTAGAGCCTTTTTGGTGAAGTATTCAAGTGGTTAAGATTTGGTGTCTATAGATGCCCCTTTTTGTACCAAATTTCATAAAACAAAATGTGGTGCAAAAACAAGACACCAAATTTATTGGGTAGAGGAGTTTAATTTGTTGTCCCAGTACGAGGGTTGAGTGACTAATAAATATTTTATTTTTAGATTACACCCTCAAGAAGTGAATGGATGGAAGATAAAATATATGAGACCCACAAGATGATTGACCAATATTTATGGTACAGAGATGGTTTATTGGATGTGAATATTGCAAATCAATATCAATGTTAATTACCCAAGTCTTTTTTAGCATATGTTTTCAAAAAAAATTCCTTTGGCATAAATGATGAGCACTTGTGATTGGGTATATGGTCCTACTAATGAGTGTATATGTATGATAATAGAATCATTCAAATGTGGAGGTCAGTTTTACCACCTCTATTATAGTCCTACATGCAAACCCATATTGGAAGTGGTATGGTGCACACTAATTTCAAATGAGTAAAGGTTCTACTTTTGTGACCCAGTAGAAAGGGTTTGATGATGAACTTGGGTAAATGTTTCTAGGTGGATTTAGCTTCAAAAATTTAGGTATTAAATTTATTTGACTTAGGACAAGGTGGAATGAAGTGGGATGAGTCTTGAAGGGGTGATTTGATTTGGTAATTTTATGGCTTTTTGAGGCTTGAATTCCAAATCCATCCTATATTTTCCATTCTACAAACACAACCTATGTTTTGGAGTGCTCCTCAAATGCAACCTACATTTGGTATACCCTACAAATACAAATTGCATTTGGACATGCCTATAAATGCATATTTTGTGCTTATAAATAGGTAGGGGGCTCACTTTTATTTTTTCTATTTTTATCACTTGCTTGTTTATGTTTGAGAGTGAAGGAGACTGGATGATTTCATTGTGATAGTGGGAGTTGGTACTACAAATGGAATAGGAGGGTGTGTAGGAGAGGTAAATGTTTGTGTAGCCTTCACGTAGTTTAGGCATTTTTTTATAGGATAGACTCTTTATTTATGCTTGTTTTATTTTATTTTATTTTTGAAATGTAAAAACGCGAGGGGAAAAATATTTTTATTTAATTTTATTTGAATGAATGATTTTTGGTAAGATTTTAATATTTGAAAAAATATAAATGGAAGGGGGCATGGCCAAATTTTATAATTTATTATTATTTTTTCTTTAGATGCAAAAGAAAATGTGAAATATTTGCTTTACCTTACTTTTTAATTATCTTAAAATTTATGAAATGGAATATATGACTCGTGGATGCATTTATTTTTATGTAGTTGAAGATGCTAGAAGCATGACACCACTTCACTATGGTCTTGCCCTAGATCAAGGGGATGTTGATAGATGATGATTGGGAGTGGTTGGAGAGGGTTGGATTGGTGGGGCCTGCATACATGGAGGTGGTAAGAGTGGATGAAGTATTTCTATCAACATTGGTAGAGAGGTGGGATCCTCATAGGGGGAATTTCTAGCTCCAAATAAGGTAGATGAATATCACTATGTAGGATATTTACCATATATTTTGGGTGTCAATGTAGGGGTTACCCATTAAAGTGGTATGTGATAGGTAGTATGAGATGAGGTATATTTATGGAGACTTATGGGATCATGTGGATGTTAGAAAGGGAGGTATATAGTACCTAGAGTTATACCAAAATGGAGAGTTAGGGGCACTATCAACTTATGTTATGTTCATGTAAAAAAATATGCTATTTATAAATAAAAAAATAGGAGAAAGGATTCCTTGGAATAATATTAGGCTAGTGTTTGCTTTGATCAATGATACTTGGGTCTATGCTTGGGTACTGATAATACTAGCTTAGACATATATTGAGCTATATAAGGTTAAGAGGCAGGAGCAAAAGGGTTTGGGTTGTAGTATTATACTATAGATCTGGGGATAGGAACACTTTATGTTTGGTAACCCTTTGGGATTATCCTACAAGAGAGACGTATCACATCCTTATGTGCTCAGGTGGTAGGTGGACAAGGAGAGGTGGAACAACTACACTCATCATGATGATTAGCATTTTTGGGATATGTGGGTAAGGATAAAAGTTGATGATGTGATATGGCAACTATGAAGGGAGTTTGATAGGTGAGATGAGGATGGACAGTAGCTATGGAAAGTGATATATGGTCAATGGGTAGCTAGGTGCCATGTTAGTAATGGTAGCAAGAGAGAACTGATCTAGTTCTCTCCCACTTTAAGGTGGTTTATGCTATTATAGAGGGTTGTATATGATCTTGTCATAAATAATAATCGATGTGATGAGCTTAGTTTAGTGTATCCTTATTATTGGCCTATGGATGAGGATTATAACGAGGTGATAGACATCCCAAATGTGGATGACATCAAGGTGACCATTGAGTATGATTATTGGTGGGCTATGTAGTAGCCTTGGGCACCTAGTCAGGCAATTGACGATGTGAGTTAGGATAATATTGGTACAAATATGACAACATAGGAACCTTATAATGATAAATATGATATTAATAAATCATTGGGATTGAGACCTCAAGGGTTGGTGAGGATAAATCCATGGAGTTCAGTGGTATAGGGGAAGAAATGGATGTAAATGGTATAGATGTCAAAGGAGACTTTGGGGTATGGGTGTGAATCCAAATAGAGCTCTAAGATGAGGTAAGAAGGATTGGGTGATGCTCCAAGTAGAGCATAATGGCCTAAAAAAGGAGTAAAGTCAAGTAGTGGTGAAATAGGATTTTTTTTGTGAGTCATGGAGTAGGTGGTGACTGAGTGTGATGAGCTACATTAATAGTTAGATACAAGTGCCATTGATAGAAAGGTGTTGAGGCAATGAATAGATACCATAGAATCTAAGATGGAGGTACTAAGGGAGAATTTGGATAGAATGGAGGCCAAGCAAGAGGACATGTATAAGAGATTAGGCCATATTTAATGGGAGAAGGATATTGCTATGGTGGATAAGGAATTTCTAGAGACTAAGATTAATGAGTTTTAGGGGTAGGTGGAGAGGCTATAGGGTATACAAGGTGGAGATGGTGATGCAACTATAATAGTTACTTTCCAAGAATAGGTTGTGGAAATATATTGATGACAGTGATAGGAGGTGGCATATATTCAATAGTTGGAGGATCTATTTATGGAGTGAGACATCATGCTACTAGTGTGATCTATGTCTAAAAGATCCAAATCTAGTCAACAGAGTGATTCGAGGGCCAGAGCTTCATAGTAAATGGTCCCATAGTTCTAGGAACCTTCAACATCATAGGAATCTAGCTTTGAATCTTCTTTTAGATTGCTTGGAGACACTGGTGGTGTAGGTTAGCAACCCCAAAATAAGTGAAATTAGGATCACGTTGATCATTGTACCTATCTTGGTGTTTTTTTAGGGTGAGTTTGAGAGATTTATTGTACACATCCTAAGGGTGAATGATCTATTTTGTGATATTATATTTATATATGCATGGCTTTATTTTTTGGATTTATTGTTTCCTTTATATGTTAATTTATTTTCATAAGTGGATGGAATAATGGTATATGCATGTAATGAATTGAATACACTATGAATGGATTAATATTATATGGTAATGATGTACTTAAATAAATTAATGGTGTTGTCACATTAGTTATCATTCAAGGAAGTTAAGGATCATTATTTAGTAGAATTTTTCTTTATTACTTAATAAGGTACACCAATACAGTAATAATGGCTTGATTATATGATGGAAAATGAAATAAAATATAAGATATATGTGAAGCAATGCAATGGTGGTATGGAATTTGAGCTCACTTATCAATTTTTTTGTCTTAGAGATAAAGAATCTAGAGTTGTTTTCCAAAGACTCAAACATCCTAGTGACCTCAAAAAAACCCATCTATTAATCCCATGAATCCATAAGATACTAAGGGTGTCCTAGTGGAGTCAAGTCTCTCAAGGGCCAACTATTTGTGCAGTGAATCTTCATTTTCAATCGTGATAAATGGTAGACTAATATATTGTAACATACGATAATAAGATAACTCATATCCAAATGTACATAGATCTATACAAAATAAGGTCACTAATGTGATTGATGTGTCACCATGCAAGATACACTCCACTACCCATCAGGTGTTCACAACCCCGATGGAGGTTAACTCCATGATCTAAGGACTTGAGAATTCTAAGGATTCAAGATTTTGTTTGTTCTTTTTTTTGAAGGCTTTTATCTTTTGCTTTATGCTTTTTCTTTTGCCAATTCTTAGGGTTAGACCATGTGCATAATAGGATGAGAAGGAGAAAACATTTACTTTATGGAAATAGTCATGCATGAGTTAATTTTTTTGAGGTATCATAATGTGATTAATGTGTGATAGATGTGTGTGGTCCAAAAGGAAAACAAATCTGACCAGGAATAATTTGTAGTAGTTCAATATTGTTTGATGTCAAATGGATATTGTTTGAAATACCAGGAGTGGCTAAGTGACTAGAAACACCTACAAATTCCTAAAACCAAATATTACCAAAGAAATAATGTGTCAAAGAGGAAATGTGAAATTAAGAAGCATGGGATTTTTTTTTAAATGGTTATGAATGGTAGAATGAGAAATACTAAAATGAAGGCACCTCCATTTAAGGCAACAAGACTTAATGGACTAATAATCATCTAAAATAACCAAATGAAAACCAATATGGTAGATGAAGTGTATGAATGCAGATGATAGGAATGCATGGAATGCAATGTGAAGGGGTATGAAAGTGGAATATATGCAAATTATGAATGCAAAAAACTTAAATGAATGGATGCATGGAATGCAATATGAATGATTATAATTTTTTTTGCCATGTATATATATAAATATTTTGCATTAGGTGTAGAAAGCTCTCAAGTAAATGATGTTCAATGTTTCAGGCTCTTCTATTACTTCAAGGGTAGCTAGGATGTGCATTCCATGTCTTAAATTTTTTTTAACAATGAATAAACTAAGCTAATTAGCCATGAATTTGTCATGAAGGTGCGATAAGATATTGGTATTTTGTTGATTCTATTTAAAGATGAGCTATCTTACTTGGAATTCATGCATACTTGATATAATTTTGGTAAACATGTATATGCTCCAAGGTATTAATTTATCTTTCATAAAGGAGCATAAGCTAATCAAGATTTACTTTTAGGGTAGTATTGGCAACCCTGAATTCTTGTAAATAAATGTATAGTGAGGGGATCTCAAGCTCAAGAGACATAATCACCTAAGCCCCACTTAAAAGAGAGAAAGGAGTTTCCTCTCTAGGTGCATGAATGCCTATTTGATAATGCCATAATACCAAAGGGATTGGAGGATACCAATATTTATGATTACATTCAATGAGTTTCTTCATAATGACTATCAATATCTTATTGGTGACCTCAGCCTATCCATTGGTTTATGGGTAGTAAGGAGCTAAGAAACTATGTTTAATGTGATATTTTTTGCAAATCACTTGAACATCCTTATTATTACAAGACTTACCATTATCAAAAGTAATTTTCAAGTAGATACCAAAATGATAGATAATGTGTTGGAGTATGAAATCCACAATTTGAAGTCCTATCGTACTGGTCATAGGAATTACCTAAATCTATTTTGTAAAGTACTCAATGGAAATGATGATGAATGTATGTTGTCTCGAGGAAGGAGATAATATTTTTCAAATCAAATCAAGGCTCCATTGTGAAAAAGGCTAAAGGACCTAAATTGGTTTTAAGGTATGTGATAGCACATGGGTTAAATTGGCATGTTGTTGGTATTTTTGATACTTCTTGATATATGTGCAACAACCATTTTCTATGGTGGACCAATAGTAACCCATGTGTAGAATACACTTTTAAATGGCCATCCCACTAAAATGACCACCACAAGTACCATCATGAGCCTCGGATATGGTTTACTATGCCTCAAGGGGTTCTAGACAACAAATAAGAATTCCATCATAGCCATGTTATAGCACATACCCCGAAAAAATGTAATGGGTTGCATTCTATTTGAAAGTGTGTTTGGTAGCCCATGATAAATATATACGGAGGATGCAAAACTTGAGAAAATACTTGACTTTATTAAGCCATTGTTTATATGGTTGTTCTTGAAGGAAATGAACATCTCTTTCATATTTAGAATCTACCTCTAAAACTGTGGATTTGGAAAATGTTGTGACAATAAACAGTGTGATATATCCAATGGGAATCTATGGAATTAATGAACTAAGAGAGGCCATTGTATCTACAAAATAAATAGTCAAGTGGTGTAGGTTATCAATCTTATACTAGTCAAGAAAATTTATTGCTATGTCTCTATAATATTTTAAAATTGGATATTTAGATTGGTAAGTTTCCTTTTTTTGATAAAAAATGAGTTGGAAATCACCAAATATTTAAATGCACTTGAAGCACATGGCCACATCTACCTAAAGTTCTAGAATTAATGCCACATATTCTAAATTATTTTTTGTGCATGGGAAGTTGAGTTTAAATGATGAAGAGATGGGCATCCCTTATGGTGTGTAAAACACAACTCCTACACCTTATCCTTTCTTGCACTTAGATTTGTCAATGAATAGGGTGATGTCAACATCATCTTCAAGGGAAATATATTCTTATTTTTGAATGACATTAAAGATATAATCATCTGGTAGAATGATAAACATAGTTTGATCATTAGGAAGGGGAACTTCTATGAGTTTATCGACTACCAGTTGACCTTTAATGGATTTTTGACTAATAAATTTGAGGTCAAATTCCATTAAAAGCATTATCCATTTCACAATATGGGTATTATTGTATGTGCAAGTCATCATATAATGTAGAGGATTTTTGTGAGCTATAACATAAGTGGTGTGATTTAGCATATAATATTTGAGTTTATTAGTGGAAAAAACCACTGCTAGATACAAATTTTCCACATATGCATATCTTGTTTCGTAGCTCACAAGCATTCAACTAATGTAGTAAATTTCTTGTCCTTGATAATTTTAATTCTTTTGCATAAGAATTGTCCCTACTGAAAAATCCATGGCTGAAATATATAAATGGAACAGGATGATAGGGTGAGGCCGAGTTAGAAACAAAAAAGTTTCTAAATATTGCTTGATGTCATCAAAAGCCTCTTGACATTCCTTGGTCCATGATAAAGTTACCCCCTTTTATAGTAGGTGATTAAATGGTCTGCATTTTTTAGAGAGTTGTGTCATGAAGTGAAAATTTGCTTGAATATTACCTTATAAACTATGCAATTATTTAAGGTTATTTTAGGGTGGAATTTTAACAATAGCCTTCATATTGTTAGGTTCCAATTCAATGTTATGTTTGGAAATAATGAACCATAGAAGTTTACCATATGTAACTTTATAAACACATTTCTTAGAGTTCAACCTAACCTTTAAGTTTTGAACCTGATCAAAGACTTTATGTAATAAATTGATGTGGTCATGACGTATTTTAGATTTTTCTATTAAATCATCCACATTGAATTCAATGATCTTATACATGTAATCATGGAAAATATATTGCATGGCACGTTGGTATGTATCTCCTACATTTTTAAGGTTGAATAGCATTACATTGTATCAAAAATTCCATCAAGTTGTTGTAAACAATGTATTATATTAGTCATCAAGATTAACTCGAATTTGATTGCACACCAAAAAACCATACATTAAAGAGAGTATTACATAACCAATAGTGGATTCTATGAAAGTGTCAATGTTTGGTAGTAGAAAATCATCCTTAGGACATGCTTTATTTAAATATAAAAAATATATGCATATGTGAATCCCCCCATTAGATTTGAAAATGGTTATCATATTGGAAAGCCATTCAAGGTAGTCAATAGGTTGAATAAATCACACATCTAATATTTTTTGGATTCCTTCTTTAACCATGAGATCAATGGTAGGATAAAATTTCCACAACTTTTGTTTTACCAATTTTGTGTTAGGGCTCAAGGTGAGATTATGGACTACCAAGTTGGGGTAAATTCTAGGCATATCCTTATGGGACCAGGAAAAAAATACCTTTATACTTGGTTAGAAGTGATAAAAATTGCTCTTTCTCTTCTATAGATATACCTTTTCTATGTTAAATAATATGTGGGTTATATGGGTCCCTACTCAGGTTCATGTCCATAGTTTCCTCAACAATTATATAGGAACCCTCCTCCAGTTGGTGGGGAGTGGGAATGAGGTAAATGTCATCGACAACATTATAATGTATCTTAGGCATGGCTTCTTCCACATCAATGTGGTAAAAAAAGTAAGGATAAGGTGAGGAGGTATGTAAGTACTAGAAGATCTTATCAATTCATTGAAAAGAAGAAATTTGTTAATGGATGGAGGGGATGAAATATGGTCCATGTCAATAAGGCTAATTTTGATTGAGATTAGTTTTTTTGGATTCTATGGATTATGGAAGGGTGTGATCAAGTAAAAAAATATAATTTTAACTTGTTGGTAATATTGTGGTTGTGTTGTGGGGATTAAATTCCATTGTACATGCTATTATGGAAGTAGTCAATTTGCAATTGATATATTACTATGTTATGAAGCAAGCCAAGGTGGATATGGTGGATCAACGAGTGCATCATGTTACTCGAGTGGAAGGAGCTAGCAAAATATGAGCTATAGGAAGGGAAAAGTATGAAGGTAGAAATCATCTATGTCAATAATGGATGCAATAAAGGCTAACTATTATTTAGAAATATTAGAGGTAATTGAAAGTGTTTCAAATACCTCATCAAAATGTAGACACCAAAACAACACCAATCCGATTATGTGACAACAAGCATTGATCGAATTGACATACATAGCCCCTAGGGTAGCCCCTAGAGGTTAAACAATGGTCCTAACCACTCCCACAATAGTTTTGGAAGGTCAGAGGTCAATTTGGCACCTTTTAGGCACTCTACTCCCTACTCGTTCCACCCTGGGATGATTACAAACTGGTATTCGTCCCACCCCGGGACGATTAGCAACATTCACTCTAGGGTGGGGCGAATAGCAGGTTTGACGAGCAAAAGGTCAAACCTTGACAAATGGTAGCTCAGATCCGCCACTCAACTCCACCTTCAATGCATGGGAGTGTGAGTGAGAATTTTTAAGCTCAAAGAGGTAGTCATAGAGGCAGTCATGGAGCCCTTAATCAGGGAGGAATCTTCTCTCCCCTAACAAGGCATGATGGCCAAGTGGCACCCTTGCATTCACATTCAAAGCAGACCTTCAGGTCTATAAATGGTGAGTCTTCTCACCCACAAATTAGGACATAGTAAGAGCATTTGGAGCAATGGAGTGCTACCGAATTACATCCTCACCCCTCATTTGTGCTTCTTACATCCTTGATCTCTCTTTTGGAAGGGAGGTTATTGGGTGATCATTGGAAGCGCAATCCAGACCCAAAACCTAAATATTTGGCCACAATACCCCACCCAATTTTTTGAAACAACACCCTAGGAGGTTTTGGACCCATCCCAAGTGGATTGGTGCCAAAACCAAGCCCCAAACGGTGGGCATCCTGCCCTCGAGCACCCCCCGCACTACTGCAGTCCTAATCGCCCCACCCCGAAGTGATTAGAAATATATAGCATATTTCCTTACTATTTCATTTGAATTTCATTTTAGGTCACTCATATAGGCTGCCATTCAAATTTCATGTCATTTTGATGAATACTGGCTATGTTTTCATTGCTTTTCGCTTTCACTAACATACAGGGAGCATTTTCAGATACAGGGCGATCGAGGCTAAATATGCAAAATATGATCTTCTGGGTCGTCTCAAAATGCCCCATTTTGCCTAACCCCATATTTTAAGGTGTTTTGGAGGCCTCTAGATGGGACATTTAGGACATTTCCTTCTGACATTTTATGACAGTCCTAATCGTCCCACCCCGGAGCGATTAGAAATCTGTAGTAGATTTCTTTACTATTCCTTTTGTAGTGTGTTCCTGGTAGTTTTTGCATTCTTCTATCAAAATTTAATCTGATTTTGACATGTTTTGATTATAGTTTTAATTATTTTATGCATGCATTAACCGGAGGCCTTGGGGATCGCATGTTTCCCTCCATCCGTAGATGCTTTTAATCATTTTATATTTCTTTTAATGTAGGATATCAACACCGGAGGGGTAGAAAGGAACTAAAAATGCATTCATGCAAGCGACGGTGACGTTTGGCCCACCCATTTCAAATGTGGGCACGTGAAAGATCTCAAAGGGAAGCATACCATCCGTGGTGTAAAAAAGCTATATCTAACGCTCCTAGCTCCTGAAAAGGAAGGAGACGTATTGTAACCTGGTCTCAAAGAAAAATTAATAAAAAGAAGAGCTGCACTTTACATTTGTTTTATATCTCATTTCAGTTCGTTTGTTTTCCCTTTTTCATGCACTTTAGTCCTTCTTCTTCATTCGTAGGACTTAGCATTTTGCATGCTTTTGTTTGCATCGCACCCGATACGCCTATTGGCTTCCGTATCCTCATTATTTTAGTGGCAACATGGTGGGACACTGTCCCTTGATTTTGGGATCAAATTTTTGATCAAAATTATGTGTTTTTGCTTTCAGGTGTTAATCCTTCAAGCGCTGGACTATTGCTCGTGCCACCCTGTGATGAATACAGACTGGAATTCGTGCCACCCTAGGATGAATAAGGCATTCGTACCACCCTGTGATGAATATAGATCTGCTATTCATCCCACCCCGATATGATTAGCTCTCTGTGTAGTTTTTGAGCAGAAACTCAGGGGCATCTGGTGTGGGTAGAGAAGAGGTAGGTTGTCTGAACACTCTCTATAATTTTCTATCTTTGTTTCTATGATTTTTTTATTTCTTTGCTTGCATAGGAAATTTTATTGCATGTTTCATTTCTTTGCACAAGTAAAAATAACCCCACACACCACGAGATAATCTAAACATCAAGGCATTGGTCGTAAAACCCCAACACTTGATCAAGACCAATGGTGGATTTCATCACCACCTTGGCTTGAAGTTTGCATACATAACCCTGATTGCTACTGTTGCTAGACATAAATCCTAATGAAATCTGACCAAGTGTAGTTGGGGTGATTCCCAGTGCATGAGGATAAGTCTTCTATGGTAGGTGTCAAAAATAGGGTGATTCCCCTTCCATACCGCCTATGTTCCACGCACTGTTCTGCTCTCGCGTACCAATAGTTTCCCTCACGTAAGGGCATGTATATTGAGAGGTTTGATATAACATCCTGGCAGTGGTATATTGAAGGGGTGACCATTTTGGGAGACATAAGAGCCCTCATATTGCATGTACAACAAAATTTTCTTTACAAGGTTTTCAAACAAAAATCAAAACACATTGAACCAGATTTAGGGCACACTTTTAATCCATAAATGAGATAATCACTTCTTTGTTTGTGTGGCTCCCGTTTGTTTAGTGTAGCATAAAAAATCATAAAGAAGATAAAAACATATGCATCATTTAGAGAAACACCACCATGGTGTACACCCGTAGCCAAGCCCAATCATGGGAAAAAGCTACAAAAAGTGTACAAGGGGGTACAAGTCACCTTCGCTATAGCCCCAAGGACTTGGTCATACCACCTTGGTGGCCTGACCCACAAAATAGTCCACATCATACCATGACGGAAAGGGACTATAGAGGCACCCCTTCGAGGGGCACTCCCATTCAACATAGACCGTTTTAGGAGGAGACCTTACATGTGGCACTCAACATAAATGGGAAGGCTCCCTTAGACACTCGTTATGAGTGGCCACCACGCAATGAAGTACTAGAACAGCATAGGGTCCATAAGGAGGGGCCACATGATTACATCATCCCTCCTTTGCCCCTTATTACTGTCAAAAATAATAGGCCAAATCCAAAGCACAAGGCTCTTCAGACAGGGTGAGCCAACTCTGCTCGCCCCTTTCACATATACGAAAGGGAGCACAAGGAAGACCACTACATTCCTCAAGAGAAATACACAACATGGGAACAATGCGCTTCCACACCTGCTATTTATCAAGATCACCTACTAAGGCCAGAGCCTTGGGTGAATGCCGCTAACCTCGATAGAGGGAAGTGACCTATAGAGATCTCGGATCACCACGACCGAGATAGATGTGTAGGGGAGGCATCTAGGCCTCCTAGACTCAAGACAGTAGAACAAATTGACTTGGAATTTTCCAAACATGTTGCCCACCGAGCGCAAATCATGCAGCTTGAGCAAGATCAACAACAGTTAGAGCACCTGTATCACCTTAGCAAAGAGCGCATTAGACGTCAAACATATGAGTTTCTCCAGAACACTATGCCTGAGAGGGTCCCAACCCCTCACACGCATAGGACAAAGTTGTATGAGAGGCACAACCCCTTGGTGCGAGACAGGTCTCCACAACCTTAAAAAATGTTGCCTCCAAGACCTCCTAGACCTGAGTGGGAGACCACCCCTAGAGCCAATGATGGGCACCCTCCGTGGGCACCCACCCATGTTTATAGGTCATGCCCAGGAACTCCTCAAGAAGCCTATGAGGAATTCGAGCAAGAAGAAGAGTGGGCTGAAATGCCCTACCAAGGCAGGGGGGGTGCTACCCGACTACCCCTCCATAGGCCTCAAGTTCCTCACAATTCGCAATGGGAACAAACCAAGGAGGAAGAGATCAAATCTTTCGATGCATATAAAGTGCTACTAGAGCACTTAGAGTCTATGGAGACCAAGACTTCTGGGCCCCAAAAGCCCACTTTATGCCAGCTCCACAGTCACCTTGTGCATCCTTCAGTGCCTGCACCCCCATACCCTGAACACTTTAAAATGCCTCAATTGGAAGTATTTAGAGGGGAGGAGGATGCCCAAGAGCACATGATGAGATTCTTGAGCCAATGCTTTGGCATTCAGGACAATGATGCTTTGCTTCTAAGAACATTTATAACCACGTTCATAGGCCCTACCTCGGATTGGTTTACCCAATTGCTGAAGCATAGCATTAGTAACCTGGACCAGCTAGTGGACACATTCCTCAAACATTTCACCTTTAATACCAAGAAGAAGGCATCATTAAGTGACCTAGCTAGCCTCAAGAAGTATGAGGAAGAGACCATGGTAGCTTATGGAAATCAGTGGAGGATGTTGCTTTCAAAGCTACCTTACCTCCCTCCCATGGTCGACCTGACCCAAATGTTCTCAAAAAGTTTTTTGAGGTCGATCTCTATGCTATTGCAGCTACAGCAATATGCCACTCTCGAGGAAGCCCTGGCACAAGCCAGAATCATTAAGGAGATCAAGATATAGGATGGCGAGATTTCCAAGCCACACAAGAAAGAGTGGCCCAAAAATGCCAAAACAGGGACAATGCAATCAAAACCCGCCATGGTCAATTAGGTTGCTATCAACGCACCAAAGCCTGCACAAGCAACACAGCCCCAAAAGGCTAATTATCAGGTAGTTCCTCTTGATAGCTATGAAAGAGAAAATCATAGGCAAGAGCAAAATCAGCAGCATCACCCTAGGCGACAATTCACACCATTCACAGAGTCTAAAGACTCCTTGTTTGATCGCTTTTCCATGGTAAACTTGATAAACCTACCAAAAAAGTCGACCCGTAGACCCCAACATGCACCAAAACCCAAGGGCTATAGGGAAGACTTGTACTATAGATTTCACCGATAGAAAGGACATGACCTTTACACATGTTGGAAGTTCAAAATCTTAGTGCAAGACCTAATAGACAACAAGATGCTAGCGGTGGATAATCTCGTTGCACCAAACAACCAATAGATGGAGGTCTTCAAAGACCCCCTGCCTACCCATGATGTGTAGGCAAAGACCCTTCAAGTCAATGAGGTGACACAAAACTGCCCCATGTAGGGGTATGTAGGGATGATAAGCATAGTGACTCGAAACAAGAGGTACCCAAGCACAACTGCCCCTATGGTGGCTACAGGAGAGGTTCCATCAATGTCACAACCTCAAAAACACCCTACACAACCTCCCCCACCTAGACCAATGGCCACGATTTGGACTAAACTTACCCAAAGTTTAAGGACCACGTCGGCTAGGCTCTCCATCTACGAGCTCATCCAACAATCACCGCCCCATCGGGAGGCTCTAATGGAGATATTAAAATCCATCGAGTTGTAGCCCCATGAAGCAAACTCTTTAGAACCAGTCATCACCTTTAGAGAAGACAAACTAAAATTTATGACTGGTGATATGGTGGATCCACCCCTGCACATCATTGCATGGGTCAACGTGATTCCATTTAAGAGGGTGTTGGTGGACACTGGCTCTTCCAGAAATATAATCACAACAACGACATTGAAGCACCTCAAGTTTCCAGCATCTCACATTGTGGCCTCCACCTATACTCTTCGAGCATTCAATGATGCGATATGCTTGACGGTTGGCACAATTGTCCTACCCATCCAAGTGGGACAAAAGACTATTCCTACGTTGTGCCACATATTGGAAGGTGAGATGGCCTATAATATCTTACTAGGCTGGCCTTGGATCAGGGACATGAAGTGTGTCCCTTCGATAGCTCATCAGTGCCTAAAGTACACATTCGAAGGGCAAGTGCATGTAGTCCTAGTAGACTTAGATCCCTTCAAGTATTGCAATATGGTGTAGTTGATGTCACAATCGACCCTTCCATTGACACATTTGGATTTTCAATTGAATCCATCTAAATAGGGTCCGATTTTGCATGCATCCCCACTGTTAAGTCCCTCAAATCCCCAGTCGGGTCCATCTTCATCGTCTGGTCCTTCACCAACGATGCCACCTATGGTGGCCACATCGAAGGACAATGGGAAGAAACCCCTGGAAGAGGCACCACCATTAGTCTCAACCATATCTACTGAAGAGGTGCCTAGCCAAATGGAAGTCGAGACGCCTAGTTCACCCGACATGGAGTGGACTCAGGAAGAACTCCCATTCCCTCCCCCTCAACCACCAATGATCACCGTTGAGATGGCCAATACGGGCCTGGGGGAGTACCTAGTGTAGAACATTGTAGCAACACCCGTGCTTGAGTCCATGCAGGACATGGGGAGACCTCACCTCCCCATCAGCACTATTGTCCCTCTAGGCTACCCACAAAACCAGACAAATTTTGTATATGGGGGCCTCGATAATGGCATTGAAACTTACCTACAAGAGGAAGATGATGAAGAGCCCTTTCTCGAGGATGTCAACTATTTGTCCAACCCAAACTTTGCTTTGAGATATCTTGGCCAATGTAATTGGCATGGATATGGGTTAGGCAGATATGAACAAGGGGTGCACGTTCTTTGTCAACCAAGATATCATATGTCATACGACAAATCAAGAGTAGGGTTCAACCACCCTTTGCCCCTTGACATCTTGGTAGAGAACATGCAAGGCCTAGGGATAGGCAACAAGGATGGGTTGGCACAAGACCCATATGCCAATCCTAACACAATATATACATTGGGGGATTATATCCCATTGTTGACAACACACCTTGTTGACCTTGATAACCCTATCCCTTTGATCAAGAAAGGAGAAAGTTCGAGAACTCACCTACAAGAGGGATATAGACAAGGTCAAGAAGGATCTTCAAAAGATGAGTTAGAGTATGAGGTAGCACCTTGGGACCCTTTCAAATCTGATAGCAATCATTCACAAGTGACCCCCATGGATGACTATCAGGAGAACTTCTTGGCGATGTTCCCCTTGAATGCTCCAATCGAGCAAATGCCACCTCAATAGAATCAGGTCCTCCTATAGAGAGTGGAACAACCTCGATGGGATCAAATTAACTTGCTCGAGCAGAACGAGCCTCACATGTCGCAAAAAGTTGTCGAAACCAATGAAGGCCTATGGATCTCTGATAGCGATTATGAAGATGAGATTGAGATGGCATATCTCAATCATATGTGGCAATAGCAATACC
The DNA here is from genome assembly GCA_028583015.1 of Wollemia nobilis. Lineage (NCBI taxonomy): Eukaryota > Viridiplantae > Streptophyta > Pinopsida > Araucariales > Araucariaceae > Wollemia > Wollemia nobilis. The sequence goes on along the minus strand of JAQPPZ010009299.1, from coordinate 91,350 downwards.
CCATGGACATTGATGACATGTTTGAACAACTAAACATGGGGCCAAGGCATAGGTGGCACCTAAACCAAGCACAGTTGGACCAACTACTTCACCTACCACTTCAGGTATACAAAGAGCACCTTCCACCCAGAGACCTTATAGAGCCATTAGTGCCAAGGGTAGACCTTGTCCTTTTATCTACACATAGGGCTGATCCATTTGTGCCAATACCCCTAGAGCCAGATCCAAAGCACAAAGATCACCAAGGAAGTCCGAGTCACCACACCCGTGGTAATGGAGACCAAATTCATTTCATCAACATGATCTCCATTGACTTAACTACCCCCATCCACAATCCAGCCGATCCAACATGACCATTGTATCTAAACTTAGATGCCATATACTTGGATTGCACTAACTCACCACCATCTCCATCAGAGTACTGGCCTTGCGGTGAGATGCTTCATTTCACCCCAAGACCAACTCAGGATATCTTCCATGCTGAAGAGGAACCCGACATTCCAAATGTAGATCTAAATTTAGAAAATGATATCCACCTAATCCCAACTCCACACTAGTTGGAGGATGGGTCCCACATGTCAGTCGAAGAGACGACTAACATAGACATCGACTCTGATCCAATGAATATGCAAATCATCAAGCTAGGGGTAAGTCTATCCCCCAAAGAGCAAGTCGATTACATTGCCCTTCTCAAAGAGAAGAAGGAGGTTTTTGCATGGTCCTACAAAGACATGTCAGGGCTAGACCCACAGCTAGTCACGCATAATCTAACACTTGATCCGATAGTCAAGCTAGTCAAGAAAAAGCTACATAAGATGCACCCAAAAATAGCCTTAATGGTCAAATATGAGCTACAAAATCTGTTGGATGCACAGTTTGTCATCTACATGGATTACCCACCATGGTTGTCCAACATGGTACCCATCAAGAAGCCTGATAGGAGGATTCACATATGCACCAATTTTTGAGATCTAAACAAAGTGAGTCCCAAGGATGATTTCCCCTTGCCTAGCATCGACGCATTGGTAGACACTACAATAGGTCATGAAATGCTTTCCCTCATGGATGGTTTCTTGAGATACAACCAGATTCGTATCAATCCCGATGATCAACTCAAAATGGCGTTCACAATGCCTTGGGGGACATTTTGTTATAAGGTCATGCCCTTTGGCCTTAAAAATGTTGGTGCCACCTACCAACGCGCTATGACATACATCTTCCATGATCACATGCATAAAACATTGGAAGATTATATGGATGATTTGTTGGCCAAATCTCTTTTACGCCCAAATCATCTCGATGACTTAAGCAAGATCCTCGATCGCCTCATCAAACACAAAGTCAGACTAAACCCCAAGAAGTGCATGTTTGGTGTCACATCTGGAAAACTCTTGGGTTTCATAGTCTCAAAATGAGGCATCGAGGTAGATCCAAATAAAGTCAAGGCAATCCTTGAAATGCTTCCCCCAACCACCATCAAGTAGCTTAGAAGCTTGCAGGGAAAGGTCACGTCAATCAAGCACTTCATAGCATAGCTATCTAACAAGTGCCGACCCATGAATAAATTATTGCACAAGGGGGTAGCATTTCACTGGGATGACGAGTGCCAATCAGCCTTCGACGACATTAAACAATACTTGGCTTCGTTACCAATATTGGCACCACCTAGACCAGGAGTGCCATTCTATTTATACATCTCAGCTACTGAGGTGGCATTGGGTGCCATGCTAGCCCAAAAAATGAACTACACAAAGAACATGCTACTTACTATCTTAGTCACACCCTAGTCAGTTATGAACTTAACTATGCATACGTTGAGAAGCTATGCTTAGCAATGGTATTTACTACCAAAAAGCTATGCCACTACATGCTGAGAAATATGACGTATGTTGTGTCTAAGGAGAATCCATTGTGGTACATGATGAGTCATACTTATCATAGTATCTGCATGGTGAAATGGATCATGTTGTTGATGGAGTTTGACATCGAATTCATTGGACAGAATTCCATAAAAGGTCAAGTCATCATCGATCAACTAGCAGAGGCTCCTCTCGAAGATGATCAACCTATGACCATAGAGCTACCCGATGATGGGGTCTTCCATGTCTCAGAATCGCCAGATTTTGATGTGCCTGAGTCACAGGCCGACATAACCCTATTTTTTGATGGTTCTAAATGTGAGCAAGGGGGTGGCACGGGAATTGTATTCTTCACACCATAAGGGGCTCCAATACCTCTATCATTTAAACTTGATTTCCCATGCACCAACAATAAAGTTGAATACGAAGCCTTGCTCATAGGTCTTCAGACAACAATCACCATGAACATCAAATGCTTGAACATCTTTGGTGATTCACTATTAATTGTCAACCAAGTAAAAGGGGTATTCCAATGCAAATGCCTAGTTCTGCAGGCCTACAAAGCCCTTGTGGACAAATTCCTGGCAAAGCTTGAATGGTACGACATCGAGGCACTCCCTCGATCATCGAATCATTTTGTGAACACTATGGCCTCCTTGGGGTCACTAATCCCACAAGACCCTTCTGGTGAGATGACAACCATTCAAGTCAAAACATTATCGCAATCCGTGATGGAGCGTGCAAGCTCTAACCTAACGCTAGGAATCCACCTGATCTAGATTGAACCATCTTAGGATAAGTTCTCTCGAATCCGTGATAGTCTAAATCATGCCAATTAGGTTTCCTTTTTCTCCCCAACCCCTCTTAATAGCAACACCATGCTATTCTTACAATTTCATTCCTGCTCAACTTTTTCTAGGGATGAACTTCAAGAGGGATTGGCAATTCATACCATCGAGGTTTCTGATCAGCAGGATTGGTACACACCCATAAGAGACTACCTCAAGATAGGTAACCTCCCACTTGGATTGACGCACATCGCAAAAATATCATTCAAACATAAAGCGACAAAACATGTCTTGCTAGGAGACATTTTGTACCGTCGAAGCTATGAAGGAATCCTCCTCCATTGCTTGGACTAGAAGGAGTCCACTTGGGCGATCACCCAAGCGCACGATGGTACATGCGATGGCCACTTCAGTGGTATGGCCATCGCAAAGTGCATTCTTTGCATGGGCTATTATTTGCCATCTTTAGAGCGAGATTATTGTGCATATGTAAGGAAGTGCATGAAGTGTCAACACCATGCCAATTTGACACATGTACCTTCTCAGGCCTTGTAGTCGATCCAATTGGCTTGGCCATTTTCATAGTGGGGCTTAGATCTAATCGAAAAGATCTCCCTTGCATCGTCAGGCCGTCACATGTTTATCATAACGGCCACAGAGTACTTCACCAAGTGGGTGGAAGAAATTCCGCTTACCTCTATGACTAGACCTCGCATTACGGAGTTTATTTTACATAACATCATATGTCATTTTGGTATTCCATCCAAGATCATCTCGGATAATGGGACGTCATTTAAGAACAAAGATGTGCGTGCTTTGACAACAAAGTATAAAATTCAGCACAATTTTTCGACACCTTATTATCCGTAGGCAAATGGGCAAGCAGAGGCGTCAAACAAAATGCTAGTTGCCATCCTTAAAAATATGGTCATAGATAGTCATAAGGATTGGCACATTCAAATCCCACTTGCTCTTTGGGCTTATCGCACTAGCATTTGGATGCCCACTGGGGCAACTCCATTTTTGTTGGTGTATGGCTCCAAGGCAGTCATGCCTCTCGAGTTGGAAATACCTTCCCTACGCATATCAATGCAAGAGTTCATCGATGATGACACTGCATGATAGACCCGATTAGACTAGCTTACGTTGCTCGACGAATGACGCATCAATGCTCTCGAGCATTTATGTATCTATCAAGAGCGACTTAAGAAAGCATACAACATGAAAGTTCACCTGAGGGACTTTTAGGTTGGTGACTTGGTCTTAAAAGAGAACTAGCAAAACTCTAACTTGCCGCCCCATTTAAGGGATAAGTTCATTGCAAATTGGTTAGGTCCTTATATCATCGATAGTAAAATAGGATGTTGAGCAAGGTGCAGCAAAAGTATTGTCATTGTTGTCAACACAGACAGATAGATCAGTTGATGCAGTTGATGCAGTGGATAGGAGTTCAGAGGTCAGTCAGAACATGTACAGTGAATTTCCAAGAAGACAGAAGTGGCCCAGATTCAGAAAATCAAAGAAAAAGACAAGTAAGAAAACTGTCGCGATATCGCGACATGTTTTCTGTCGATTTCGTGACATGGACGAGGAGAGAGAAGGCGCAAGCAAAATTGTCATGATTTCATGACATGGCCGAGGAGAGAGAAGGCGCAAGCAAAATTGTCATGATTTCGTGACATGGCCGAGGAGAGAGAAGGCGCAAGCAAAATTGTCATGATTTCGTGACATGGACGAGGAGAGAGAAGGCGCAAGCAAAATTGTCATGATTTCGTGACATGGATGAGGAGAGAGAAGGCACAAGCAAAATTGTCATGATTTCATGACATGGTCGAGGAGAGAGAAGGCACAAGAAAAATTGTCATGATTTCATGACATGTTGGAGAAAGAAGGGCCAAGTAGAAAAACTGTCATGATTTCGTGACATGTTTGAAGAAGAAGGCAAGTAAGAAAACTGTCATGATTTCGTGACATGTTTGGAGAAGAGGAGAAGCAAAGAAAATTGTCACGATTTTATGACATGTTGGAAGAGAAGCGCAAGGAAAGAAAAGTGTCATGATTTGACATGACGATGGAGAAAGTGCCAAGGAGAGAAAGTGTCACGATTTCATGATAGGTTCGAAGAGAAAGCGCCAAGGAGAGAAAGTGTCACGATTTCATGACAGGTTCGAAGAGAAAGGCAAGGAGAGAAAGTGTCATGATTTCGTGACATGTTGAAAGAAGAATAGGCAAAGGCAGAGAAAGATGTCACGATTTCATGACATGTTTTATTTTCACGGGTGAAAGATAGAAAAGGCACAAGGAGAGAAAGATGTTGTGATTTCATGACATGTTTCATTTGAAAAGGAGAAAATGCAAAGGAGGAAGTGTCACGATTTGTGACATGTTTTTTGGTGAGAGAAAGGAAAAGAGAAAAGTGTCACGATTTCATGACATGTCTGGTTTTCGCTAGAGCAAGCCAAGTAGAGTGCAAGGAAGCGAAAAGTGTCATGATTTCGTGACATGTCTGGTTTTCATGGTTGCAAGACAAGAGGTGAACAAGGAGGCCAAAAATGTCATGATTTCATGACATGTATTTTCGTGGGTAAAATGCGAGAAGGGCAGAAAGATACAGAAGTGTCACGATTTCACGACAGGTCGCAACAACACGATAACAGACAGTTAACTGGAATAGAACAACAGTTAAAGGGGTAGTTGTAGAGGAAAAGCATGCAGCCAAAATAAGAAGAGTTAACTAGAGTAAATGCGATAGTTACAGGTGTAGTTACAGATAGAAATCATGCAACTATTTTAAGAATAGTCAAAGAAGGAGAAATCGAATAGTCGCATAAATAGAATCAAAAAATGCATGCATGCACAGAAAAGAATACGAACAGTCATGGTAGAGGTATATGTTGCATGTAACGTGTTTAACGAAATGCCCACTTTATATACACAAAAGGAGTTACATAAAGATGAAGTTACAGTTGACAAGTGGCAGAAGAGAATATTTAAGAAACAATTACGGGTTGCATGCGTAAAAATGGAAGTTAAAAATAGAGACTAATATGTTATAAAAGTAGGTCTACGTGAAGAATAAAGGTTGTTGCCGTATGTGTGAAAGTGCTACCGAAAGAGGGTGAGAAGAGTGCTGTAAGAGAGCGACAGGCTGAGCAGGAAGTGTTTATTGTATTTTGATAAATTGGAGACCAGTCAGGGTCTTGTAAAAGTGAAGGCATTTGTATGTCATTAATATAACTTTCAAAATAGGGATCCAAGTAGGTGCTTGGATAGGGGTTGGTGCTCCTTTCTGTTGGTGCAGATAAATCAGGGGTTGGTGCTCCTTCCAGTGGGTGTTGGTAAACAGATTGTAAAATTGGTGTTTTGCAAAGGCTGGATTTGGACCGTAGTCCAAGCAGTCATTCTTGAGGAGTAGCCAAATTGGTGAACCTCGTTACATTGTGTGTTGTGGTGTGCTCTTTTGTGATTATTGCTTTATCTATTTTCAAGTTCTCTTTGCTTCAGTTTTAAGAGTTGCAGATTAGATTTTTAGCTACACTGATTCACCCCCCCTCTCGGTGTCATTGTGAGAATATCAATTGGTATCAGAGCAAGGTTCCTGAACAAAGCTTAATCAGCTTAGGTGATCTTGGAAGGAACACAATGGCAGGTAATGAAGGATTCTCATCAAACAAAGCTCCTTTGTTCAATGGAACTAATTACTCATTCTGGAGACTCAGGATGCAGACATATCTGAGTGCGTTAGGATACGACATTTGGGAGTCAGTAGAAAATGGATACACAGTACCCGCTACTCCTCCAACAGATACTACTGAGAAGAAGAAGTTTGAGAATAACTCCAAAGCATAGAATGCCATAATGTGTGGGCTAGTAGACAGTGAACTGATAAGGATCATGAGTTGTACATCAGCAAAAGACATGTGGGACAAACTAAAGAGCATCCATGAAGGAGACAACAAGATCAAGGAAGCCAAGCTACAAACTCATCGAGCTTAGTTCGAAGCATTACAAATGAATGACGATGAGAACATAGAGGCCTATATGCTTGAGAGTCAATGGAATCATTAATGCAATCAGAGGACTCGACAAAAAAATCGAAGATGCGGTTGTCGTAAAAAAGGTACTTAGAACTCTTCACAAAAGATTTAATTCTAAAGTTTCTGCAATAGAAGAGGCTAAAGATCTAAATAGTTTTAGCATGGATGAGATGCATGGCTCTTTGACTGCATATGAAATGAGAATAGGACAAACTAAGCCCATAGACAGAGAAGCTGCTTTTAAAGCACACAAGAATACAAAAGCTGAACAAGAATCGAGGATGAAGAGACATCGGATGAAACGGAAGCCAACTTTGTTCGAAAACTTACAAAGGGAAAAGGAAAATATAGAGGAAAGTTACCATTTAAGTGTTTCAATTATGGAGGGGTCGGTCACTTTGCAGCTAAGTGTCCAATGAATGAGAAAACCAAAAGTGATGAAGGGTCACACCAAGAAAGAAGTGATTGGAAGAAGAAACCAAACTTTAGGAAAAGCAATTTCAAAAAGAAAAGTTTCATATCCAAGAATGTCAGCTCTTCTGAAGATAGCTCAGGTGAAGATTCTGAAGAAGAAATAGGTGAAGCTCTGTTCATGGCATTTGAAGAAGCAAAAATAGAAGAAAAATAGGAAGGTGATACAAAAAGTAAGGATGAGGTTGAAGTTTATCTGGAAGGAGAGTTGGTTGCTGCACTTAAAGAGTTGAAGACAGAAAGGAAAAAGAATAATAAGGTCTCAAGAAAGCTTGAGGATGCGAATGACATAATAAATAGTTTGAAAGTACAGATAGAAGAATTTAAGAAAATGTCTGAAGAACTTGAAGTACAGTTAACCATGAGAATAGATGAGTGCAACAAACTAGAAGAAGAGATTGTTGTTTTAAGAATGCGGCTAGAAGAAAAGAATCAAAAATTGAGTTGCTATCACAAACTTGAAGGAAGTTCTACAAAGCTTGAAAAGATTATAAATAGTCAGAGGACTACAGGCATCAAGTTTGGCTTGGGGTTTGTCGAAGGAGAATCATCAAGTGGATCAAAGGCCATAACTGTAGAACCAGTAAAGAAAGAGGATAAAATCAAGGTTGACCAAAGAAAAATGAATCTTGCAAAAGAAAGCAACAATGCCAGGCACGAGAAGACTGTTGACAATGAGGGATTCACAAAAGTCACACATCAAAGGAGAAGAAAATTTGTGGCTCCTACTACAAATTGGCAAAGACCAACTCCCAGGTTCAATCATTCCTTTTCTGGTTATTGTTTTAAATGCAATACTTACGGTCATAAGATTTTAGACTGCATTTATAATATAGGACAAAGAAATTTTACCAGTAGAAATGTCTTTTCACCCTTGATGGATTATGCAGTAGAATGCTATAACTGTCATAACTTTGGACACATTGCAAGAAACTGTAGAAGCACATATGCAGCAAATAAATATCAGGGAAGAAGAACTCAACCAAACAGTTTAAGGCAAAACAGAAAATTCCCAGATAAACATGCACAGGCCACTGACAAAGAAAAGTCTAAACAAGTGACCAAAACTACAGTCAAATCAGAATGGAAAGAAAAAGAGCAACTCAAGGAAGAAAAGGAATCCTTGATTGTACAGACAACATTCAAAGCACAGAACAAATCTGCACCATGGATATTGGATAGTGGATGCTCCAGTCACATGACAGGAGATAAACAAAAATTTGAAAAATTACAGAAATATGAAGGGGGTTCTGTAAAGTTTGGAAATAATGATGGAGCCAAAATAGTTGGCAAAGGATCAGTCAAGATAAGTGATGGAAAGATCAATTCCAAAGAAGTTCTGTTTGTAATTGGTTTGAAGCACAACTTATTGAGCGTAAGTCAAATCTGTGACAGAGGTCATGAAGTCATCTTTAAGAAGCAGGGCTATGAAGTCAAAAAAGCACACAGTGGGAAGCTGATAGCTACTGGATCGAGGACTTCTGGAAATCTATATACTCTCTCAAAAACTTTAGAAGGAGCATGCTTGATTGGACAGGAAGATGAAAATTGGTTGTGGCACAAGAGGCTCGGTCATATTAGCTTTGACAATCTAGTAAAAATAAGTTCAAAAAGAGTAGTAAGAGATATACCTACCATTGGCAAACTAGTAAATAGCATCTGTGCTTCATGCCAAAAAGGGAAGCAAACTAGATCCACATTTAAAGCAAAGGAATACTTCACCAGCAAACCGTTAGAGCTGATACATACTGATTTATGTGGACCCATGAGAACACAAAGCATAAATGGTGACAAATACTTTATGTTGTTCATAGATGACTACTCCAGGATGACATGGGTACTATTTTTAAAGCTTAAATCAGATGCCTTTGAGATGTTCAAGATTTTTAAAAAATAGGTTGAGAATCAAATTGGAAAAAGAATTAAATGCCTAAGATCAGACAGAGGAGGAGAGTTTATCTCAGAGGAGTTTGCAGAATACTATCAAAAATATGGGATCAGAAGACAGTTTTCAGCAGCAAGGACACCTCAGTAGAATGGTGTTGTTGAAAGGAAGAACAGGACTATGCAAGAAATGGCACGGACAATGTTGGCTGAGAACAAAATAGCTGACAGATTTTGGAAAGAGGCAGTACATACTACAGTTTACATTCAAAATAGGTGCATGTTAAGGACGCATGAAAGCAAAACACCTTATGAGCTATGGTTCGACAGGAAAGCAACAACAAGATACTTCAAAGTGTTCGGCAGCAAGTGTTATATCAAACGAACTGAAGATAATCTCGATAAGTTTGAAGATAGAGCTGACGAAGGTATTTTTCTTGGTTACTCGACAAAAAGCAAAGCCTACACATGTTACAACAAGAGGCTAAAGAAAATTGTGGAGAGTGCAGATGTTAAAGTTGATGAAGGTAGAGATCGAGAAATTACTTATCAAGAAAACTACCCTATTTATGAAGAAGTCATTGAAGGAGATGAAGAAATGGAAACAGAAGAAAATCAAAAAATTGACCCAGCTGATTTAAGAATTGACTCGGAAGAAGAAGAGAACAAGAAATTCAAAACAAGAAGCTGGCAAAAAAATCATCCCAGAGAACAGATTATTGGGGACCCAACAGTTGGTATACAGACAAGAAGAGCAGTAGTACGGAACTACTCTCTATTATCCAACATTGAACCCAAAAATATTGCTGAAGCAAGCACGAGATGAAAGTTGGATGAAGGCAATTAATGAAGAACTAGATCAGATTGAGAAAAACAAAACCTGGGAATTAGTACCACGGCCAGCAAATAAAAACATAATCGGTACTAAATGGATTTTTTGAAATAAATTAAATGAAGACAGACAGGTTGTCAGAAATAAGGCAAGATTGGTCTGTAAAGGCTATGCTCAGGTTGAAGGCATTGATTTTGAGGAAACCTTTGCACCGGTAGCTAGACTAGAGGCAATCAGAATGTTTCTGGCTTTAGCAGTTCATAAAAATTTCAAAGTATATCAAATGGACGTAAAATCAGCATTTCTGAATGGAAAACTGGAAGAAGAGGTGTACATTGAACAACCAGATGGCTTCCAACTCGGTGACAATCCCGATTTTGTTTGCAAGTTAAAGAAAGCGTTGTATGGTCTGAAACAGGCACCCAGAGCATGGTATGCAAGGCTGGATAACTATCTTATTAAACAGGGGTTCAAGAAAGGTATGGTGGACAACAATTTATATGTCAAAATAGAGAATGGCCATCTTATTGTACTTGTTGTTTATGTAGATGATATAATATTTGGCAGTAGCATGGATGAATATTGTAAAGACATAGCAACTAAAATGAAGAAAGAATTTGAGATGTCTATGATTGGTGAACTTTCTTATTTCCTAGGATTGCAAGTCAATCAAAATAAAAAGGGCATTTTTATCTCTCAAGTTAAATATGTGAAAGAAATGCTGAAAAAGTTCACAATGGAGGATAGTAAACCTGTCAGGCACTCCCATGACAACAGGTTGCAAGTTGAGCAAGGATGACAAATCTCCAGATGTAGATCAAACCATGTACAGGTCTATGATTGGAAGCCTGTTGTATTTGATAGCTACCAGACCAGATATCTTACAGGCAGTATGCATGGTGGCAAGATTTCAGGCTAGTCCCAAAGAGACTCATGTGACAACCATGAAGAGGATTTTTAGGTACCTCAAGGGTACTATGGAGTATGGGTTATGGTACCCAAAAGGTAAGGACTTCACTCTTATTGCATATTCTGATGCAGATTGGGCGAGGATGTATTGATGACAGAAAGAGTACCAGTGGAGGAGCATTTTATCTTGGAGACAGGTTGGTAGCATGGCACAACAAGAAACAAGAATCAGTCTCTCTTTCCACAGCAGAGGCAGAATACATTGCAGCAACAACATGTTGTACATAGATATTATGGATGAGACAAACCCTGAAAGATCTTGGTATTCACTTCAAAGAGCCAATTTCGAGTTAAATGTGATAACACTAGTGCTATTAACATATCAAAGAATCCGGTTATGCATTCTCGAACCAAACATATTGCAATCCGGTATCACTTCTTGAAGGATAAAGTTGCAGAAGGGGAGGTCAAATTGGATTTTGTTTCGACTACGAGCAAGTAGCAGATATATTCACAAAACCATTACCAAAGGAAGTTTTTGAGTACCTTCGGAGTAAGTTGGGAGTAGTCACATTTCCCAAGAACTGACTATCAATTGGGATCACATTCTCAGGGGGAGCATTTATGCCTATGTTTATAGTTTTGCTCATATTCATGATTTTTGCTAACTATAACAATGTGTATCTGAGAATGTTGTGCATAGACTCAAGGGGGAGTCTGCAGCAGCCCTTTGGTATTATTGTCAAAGGGGGAGAAGAATTACAGGAGAGTGCATGAGTGTTGCCAACAATTCCAAAGGGGGAGATTGTTGAGCAAGGTGCAGCAAAAGTATTGTCATTGTTGTCAACATAGACAGATAGATCAGTTGATGCAGTTGATGCAGTGGACAGGAGTTCAGAGGTCAGTCAAAACATGTACAGTGAATTTCCAAGAAGACAAAAGTGGCCCAGATTCAGAAAATCAAAGAAAAAGACAAGTAAGAAAATTGTCGCGATATCGCGACATGTTTTCTATCGTGATTTCATGACATGGTTGAGGAGAGAGAAGGCGCAAGCAAAATTGTCATGATTTCATGACATATCGAAGGAGAGAGAAGATGCAAGCAAAATTGTCATGATTTCATGACATGGCGAGGAGAGAGAAGGCACAAGCAAAATTGTCACGATTTCATGACATGGTCGAGGAGAGAGAAGGCACAAGCAAAATTGTCACGATTTCATGACATGGACGAGGAGAGAGAAGGCACAAGCAAAATTGTCACGATTTCATGACATGGTCGAGGAGAGAGAAGGCACAAGCAAAATTGTCACGATTTCGCGACATGTTGAGAGAGAGAAGGCAAGAAAATTGTCACGATTTCGATGACATGTTGGAGAAAGAAGCAAGTGAAAAACTGTCACGATTTCGTGACATGTTTGAAGAAAGAAGGCAAGTAAGAAAAACTGTCATGATTTCGTGACATGTTCGAAAGAGGCGAAGCAAAGAAAAGTGTCACGATTTCGTGACATGTTGGAGAGAAGAGAGAAAGAAAGTGTCATGATTTTGAAAAAGAAAGTGCCAAGGAGAGAAAGTGTCATGATTTCATGATAGGTTCGAAGAGAAAGCGCCAAGGAGAGAAAGTGTCACGATTTCACGACAGTTCGAAGAGAAAGCGCAAGGAGAGAAAGTGTCACGATTTTGTGACATGTTGGAAAGAAGAAAAGGCACAAGGAGAGAAAGTGTCACGATTTCGTGACATGTTCGTTTTTGAAAGATAGAAAAGGCACAAGGAGAGAAAGTGTCACGATTTCGTGACATGTTGTTTGGAAAGGAAAAAGCAAGGAGAAAGATGTCACGATTTGTGACATGTTTAGAAAGGAAAGAAGGAAAGTGTCATGATTTGATGACATGTTCGTTTCTAGAGCAAGCCAAGTAGAAGTTGCAAGGAAGCGAAAAGTGTCACGATTTCGTGACATGTCTGGTTTTCATGGCTGCAAGACAAGAGGTGAACAAGGAGGCCAAAAATGTCACGATTTCATGACATGTATTTTCACGGGTAAAAGGCGAGAAGGGCAGAAAGATACAGAAGTGTCACGATTTTGTGACAGGTCGCAACAACACGATAACAGACAGTTAACTAGAACAGAACAATAGTTAAAGGGGTAGTTGTAGAGGAAAAGCATGCAGCCAAAATAAGAAGAGTTAACTGGAGTAAATGCGACAGTTACAGGTGCAATTATAGATAGAAATCATGCAGCTATTTTAAGAACAGTCAAAGAAGGAGAAATCGAACAGTCGCATAAATAGAATCAAAAAATGCATGCATGCACAGAAAAGAATACGAACAGTCATGGTAGAGGTATATGTTGCATGTAACGTGTTTAATGAAATGCCCACTTTATATACACAAAAGGAGTTACATAAAGATGAAGTTACAGTTGACAAGTGGCAAGAATAGAATATTTAAGAAACAGTTACGGGTTGCATGCGTAAAAATGGAAGTTAAAAATAGAGACTAATATGTTATAAAAGTAGGTCTACGTGAAGAATAAAGGTTGCTGCCGTATGTGTGAAAGTGCTGCCGAAAGAGGGTGAGAAGAGTGTTGTAAGAGAGCGACAGGCTGAGCAGGAAGTGTTTACTGTATTTTGATAAATTGGAGACCGATCAGGGTCTTGTAAAAGTGAAGGCATTTGTATGTCATTAATATAACTTTCAAAATAGGGATCCAAGTAGGTGCTTGGATAGGGGTTGGTGCTCCTTTCTGTTGGTGCAGATAAATCAGGGGTTGGTGCTCCTTCCAGTGGGTTTTGGTAAACAAATTGTAAAATCGATGTTTTGCAAAGGCTGGATTTGGACCGTAGTCCAAGCGGTCATTCTTGAGGAGTAGCCAAATTGGTGAACCTCGTTACATTGTGTGTTGTGGTGTGCTCTTTTGTGATTATTGCTTTATCTATTTTCAAGTTCTCTTTGCTTTAGTTTTAAGATTTGCAGATTAGTTTTTTAGCTACACTGATTCACCCCCCCTCTCAGTGTCAATGTGAGAATATCATAGGACCTGGAACATATCGACTCACCTCTCTTGAAGGAATCAAGGAACTAGAACCCTTTAACATTAGTCATTTGAGGCCATTCCACATTTAGAGAGCCATAGCCCACCCCAAAAGCTCCAAGGATTCTCATAATTGCTTGGTCAAACCAAATGCTCCAAGGATTCCCATAATCACTTGGTCAACCCAAAAATGCCCCAAAGGTATCTATAAACCCTTTGGTCACCCCAAATGCTCCAAGGATTCCCACAATCACTTGGTCAACCCAAAAAATGCTCCAAGGATTCCCACAATCGCTTGGTCAACCCAAAATGCCCCAAAGGTATCCATAAAATCTTTGGTCAAACCAAAAGCTCCAAGGGTTCCCATAATCGCTTGGTCAAAAACAAATATTCAAAAACAAACAAAAACAAAATATAATCAAAAATAACAAAAAAAATTGCATCTCACTTCCATGCATACTCTTATAAATCAAAACACAAAAATATAGTAAACTACATTAGGCATCGCATCCATACATGGCATATTTGTAGGTCATACATGTCATAAGCACCATAGACAGTAATTGCTAGGCAATTCCATCATTTTCCACATTCAGTCCATTTTGTAAACACATCCATCTAGAATAACACCATCCATATTTTTTTATCATAGTCAGTTGTCTCCTAATGTATTTAGGGTTTTCATCATCTAGCTGTCTTTAGATTTCTAGCCAAAAACTATACAAAGTCAGACATATTTTACAAAGGTAGAGTTTTACTTGGATCACACCTCATTACATAGCATCCCCACATAAGTTAAAACACAAAAATTCCCAAGTTGTGTGAATGTAAGAGAAACCTACAAAGTAGTCTAGGGTACCATAGGTGAAAGGTTAGCCTGCTCATCCCCCTGTGCGAATGGTTTGAGAATGCTAAGAATTGACAAAAGGACAAGCTCTTCCCCATCCAATTCCCCATAATAAACAATGGTCTTCACCACTAACAAGAATCCCAAAACACCTTTGATCCCCAAAGTCATAAGGATTCGTACTACACACCCCTGACAAGGATGGGTAGTCATCCCCAAGGCCTAAAATATCAATGCCATTACATAATCAGATCCCCAATCACCTTTGATCCCCAAAGTCGTAAGGATTCATACTACATGCCCCTGAAAAGGATGAGAGGTCATCCCCAAGGCCTAAAAGATCAATGCCATTACATAGTAACATCCCCAATCACCTTTGGTCCCCAAAGTCATAAGGATTCATACTACACGTCCCTAAATAGGATGGGTAGTCATCCCCAAAGCCAAAAGGGATCAATTCCATTCACAAGCCAAAAACCCACGAGCTCTATTAGAGTTAAAGTGCACTATGCCTTCACCTTGACACTTGTCAGTTTCTCTTGACAAGTGTCATGTGTTGAATATAGGCTTATGCCTATATATTGTAACCATTTGTATCAATAAAATTAATCCCATCAGTTTTTAGTCCCAACATTTGGTATCAGAGCAGGTTCCCTCTCCTGCTTGTGAAACCCTTGAGGGGGGATTTCCCTCATGGAAATCCTCCCTCCCCCCTCATTTTTTTTGTTTTCCCTATTTTTTTTTTAAATTACCGAGGGAGTATGCTCTCCATCATTTGATGGATCAGAAACCAGATGGTAAAAATTTTGAAGTTTGGGAAATATTTTTTAGGAATTTTTTGCCGAAGCTCTCAGTAACTATTCCAGAGGATACTATGATGGCACAGATTGGGCAGTTCTGTAGCTAGTTTATCGTGGTGAAAATCTAGTACCAAATATAAAGAAGCGGCTCCACCTTGTACTTCTTCTTTAAGGTATCCAATCGATTCTTGAATTGGACATCAATTTTCTAAATATTTCTGCCTGTATGGTAGCGCCCTCACTCCAGCATTCATTGTGCCCACCAGAGCTACCATTGGTGATGTTGCCTCTACCACAACAGCAGCTCTAGGTGCATCTACTCCAATCCCAGGCCCTAAGGTAGGTTCTACCTGAGGGTGAGGGTTTCGACCCCTTGTCAGTGGCCATGAATGTGGGCTTATTACTGTTTCTATAATATACCAAAATGTTCTACGTCTTTGCATTTGCTCTGCTAAATTTCTAAAAGCCAAGGGAGTAGATCGGAGGAGCACAGAAAGGATTTCTATATAAGGATATATACTCTATTCTTTGATAGGCAGAAGGATCGATCCACAACCATTCATGTCAGATTTAGATATTAATGTTCCATTCTTTCTTTGAGGAAATCCATAGCCAGGAAGTCTGCTCTCTACGTACCCGAAGATGACTACTTGAATTAACAATAGTTGGAACTTTTAGAATGATACTTTTTTATGATTCTCGAAAATAGATGCGCAGCATGGAGATAACTCAATTGCAAACTACCATAACAAGAATGTAGGTGAAGAGATTATTCTGCCTATCAAATGTGCAAGTGGAACATTATAAATGAGTAATATTCTTTTGCGTTCAAAGCGGCAGAAGCATTCAACCAACCGATGCCAAACCATGGGTTCCCTAACAGAACAGTGGGTGTTGTCTGCTAATTTTTAAGAACAAGATACTGACAGAAAATGTTGTGCACCAACTCCCATCGACACCAAGTTTTGGGTGCGACGCCTGACAGTGCAGCATTCTGGTGTGTCACCCGATAGCACTGTGGAAGACCGCGCTTCCCATTGGCGTTGGAAATTACTACAAATCTGAGCGCCCTTCAACAGTAAAACAAAACTACATTTTTTGAACAAAAATAATCCATCACATTTTTAAGAATGATATATTTTTACATCCCGTGCCACTCTCGGTGCCATCGCCAAATATCTTCGATGTGTTCATTTTATTGCTAGATGTCTTGCCTCTGCCTGGTATGATGCATCGATTCGAATCCCATGGGCGTTTGATACTTTCAGCGGCAGCGAATGGTTTCATCATTGTGAATTGTGAAGCATAAACGAGGAGACTTGATTGGAACCGATGACGCATTTCTCCCCTCAACAATAATGGCCAGTGAGGAAGGTTGTAAAGCGATAGCAAAAATGGGTATTTTTTGCTGTACAGCTCCCGTCATGGATGTGTTGTACTGGTCTATGTTGCATCTTATTTTTAGGTGGGCCAACATTTTTTTCCATAGTATAATTGAATCGTGGATAAATCCTCTGTTGTTGCTCGCCACTATCACCTGTTAATACCACTTTTAGTTCGATGTTGAACTGTTAGCTGCGGGCATGCCACGAGTACGAGAACTGGAGCTGTATGTGATTGTAATTGGAGCTACCTAAGTTAATTTATTTTTTTGCCAGAGGATTTATCTCTGCATTCTCATGGTGGAATCTGCGGCAAATTTTTTGTCGTAAACCTTGGCACTTTTATTGGCTTATTTTTTGGGGACCGTTGGAGAACAAACAGTGACCGCACTATGTAATTCTGAGTCACGATTTTTAATTCGATTGGGCGCACCTACCGTGGCACAATACCTAGAGGGTGAAAATCGAGTGAGATCGACAGCAGTGATGATGGTCATAATTTGCAGAGATGCTTTGCAAAATTGCTTTCAATTTTTTAAAGAGATGCTGCATTGAACCAAACAAATCCAAAAAAATTCATCTGATTGATATATATCTCTGCCACAAGAATGACAGTGAATGTTGGTTGTTCGATTTTCTTCTGTGCATCGTCTTTGTAGCTACCCGATACAGGAGCCATAAGAAAATGAGGGAATGGTGTCTGTTACTTTCGGTACCCACTATTTCCAATGTCTGACTAAAGCCATGAACTACACTATTTTCACTCAGTATTTCATGCCAGACAAACCATGATGCCATGTCTGCCATGCATGTTTGTCAAAAAACCAGTTATGGTAATCGCGTCGTGTTGTTGGATACACCATGATTTGGAGAGATGAAGATGAAGCCCATCCCAATGTTGCACATCATAGTTTGACCTAAGCACTGTTGAATATCATAGTTTGTCAAGCTTCGAATCTACGATGAGCACGCAATGATTGTGGCTATAGTCATATTTTTTTGATTTTATGTAATGCTTTTTTGAGACTATACCTAGTTCACCGGTAGTAAAGTGGTGTGTTGCTGTGAAGTGTTGCTTTGCATTATGCTACCTATCATCTACCGCATACAGTTGGTGTCTTCTTTCATCATCTTCTGCTGGCAACATGGACTCCGGACGGTGCAGTCCACGTTGCCTGAATGAAGCTCGTGTATTTTGAGACACGTTGGAAAGTTTTCCCACATTGAAGTGGAAGTAAAAGGCCTAGCTGGCCCATGTAATTCCCCTACGAGGGAAATTTTAAGACTATTTTTTATTCCACCTGAGAGCGATGCCGCCATTGAGTGATGTTTATTTTGTTGCCTTAGATAGGCATGATGGTTTTTCCTCATGATGAAGGCCCCTTTGATGGTGGAATATAGGGGTATTTATAGTCATTGGAAATATTTTTCCGTGACGAACACATTGGTGGTGTTCATTTGTAATTTTGAGGCTATTTTAATTGAGTTTTTTAGCCTCAAAGTTTTTTCTACCTTGGAGTGCACTTTCGGTTGTACCCGACACTCCCAAGGCACTTGTAAGTGAACCTAGTATTTAGTAGTACCCTCTTTCTACTTGGTGGATGCAGCGGCTGGTTACCCATGCATTCTGATAAGATGAGGTACCTACCATAAGGACACTTATTCTAGGGACTATAGAAAAAGACACCCTAGACTCTATCCGAGGTTTTTTCTGGATCTACTTCTGAAGACTATAGACAAAGACACTTCAGAATATTCTCTTCTATTCTTCTTCTTCTCCTCCATATTTGGATCTATGGCTTATTTTATTGTATTGAGTGCATTTTTGACAAAGATCGACACTCTTATATGGCTCATTTTTCTTTTGTATTAGGTGTATTTTTGGTAGAGATCGACACCTTCTAGATTGAGTTCACCATGATGAGGGACTTGATATTCATGGTGGATCTAGTCAGTGACCTACGAGAGGCAACATCCTCTAAGGATGACCTGCAGAGGCAACAGACCCAGAAGTGGCTGACCCTAAGGCACCCATGATGACCCTAAGGCACTTAGACGGCTGACCCAGTGGCAACAGACCCATGGAAGTGGCTGACCCTGAGGCAACAGATCGAGATGTATACATAGTGAATCTAGCATTATTCATAGTTGGAGAGCCAAGTGCATAGAGCACAAGCCTAGAAAAAATTAGCAATAAGAGAGGATGATAGGTTGTTTTCAAGAAGTCAACATTAAGGGGGAATGTTACCTAATGTTGACTTGTTTTGTTTCTTCTTTAGTTAGGATACTACACTTTAAGGGGGAATGTTAGAGTTAAAGTGCACTATGCCTTCACCTTGACACTTGTCAGTTTCTCTTGACAAGTGTCATGTATTGAATATAGGCTTATGCCTATATATTGTAACCATTTGTATCAATAAAATTAATCCCATCAGTTTTCAGTCCCAACAAGCTCAACTTTGAAATCTAAAGTGCAAAATCAAATAACAGTGGTTATCACCACTATTCAAACCCCTTGCTCAAAAATAAAAACAAAAGAGAAAAATAAAAATGTATGAGAGCAAGTATCCTAACAAGTCAAGCAACCGAAAGACACCCGATCTTGAATCCTTGGAATTCTCAACATTCAAAAAACCATCTAGGTGATCCTCATTACGGGTTTGGTGGACAGCCTACCTAGCAATGGCAATATCCTAAATGAATGACGATATGTCTATCACATTAGCTTTGCATGTGAGCATACCAATGTTTGCATGTGGATGAGATAACTTATGCTACCTTAAATTGTCCTGTGGATTAATCTTACTAAATACAACAAAGGAGTTAGTGGAGTTAATTAGGTGATCCTCAGTACAGGTTTGATGGACAGCCTACCTGGCACTGGTGATATCCTGACAAATACCACATAAACAAACTCAATCGCATACATAGGGATGTGAAATAACTTGGTCAAAATCAAGTCTGATTCTTACCTTGTTCAAAAGTCTTGTAAGATAAATATACAGTCTTGGCTAGTTAGTTAAAACATCTGAGTCTCAAAAAAACTTAACTACATTCTAGAACACATGTGGTACATTCCATCCTTACATCACCATAAGAAAATACAAAATAAAAAAATTCACACATGCAAAGTCATTCCACAAACTCATCACATAGTATAGAAAGCCAGTGAATCCTATACAGTCTATGGTGCCATTGACAAGTTATCAACAAATCATTCCATCCATTCCATATGCATACATCATATAATTAGAAACATCGCATTCATAATAACACATGCATACATCAACTAACTAAAATGTGCATAAAATAAACAATAAATCATGACAAGTGTATAACCAAAAAGAAATTCATGTCTATATATCGCCAAAATACCCATAGGCTAAAATAATTCGGTCCTCTGACCTCACAAAAAAATCAAAAACTCAAAAAAAAACCCAAGCCTAGGGAGTTCGCCACCATAATCATGCAAGATCGGTGCGATTGGAACTACCCCCAGTAGTGTGGGTCCTATGGGACCTCTCAGGGCAGCTGTTGCCAGCCCCCGCATCATGCCCACTAGTGCTGCCAGCCCCTACATCATGCCCACTAGCGTTGCCCTCACCCACCCACCTATGACGAGAGGAAGTAGACTAGTCAGTCTCATTTTCTATCGTTCGACATGAAGATCCACCTCCAGTGAGATTAAGTAACTGCCCATCGAGGCGGATAATCTCTACCTCCAAATCCAACTGGTGTCAGACTCAATCCACCTCCCACTGATGGTACGTAGCCAATGTGTCATCGTACTGTGCCAACTGAGTCCATAGGATATCCTTCTCCTACGAAGCATTTGTTTCCCCATCCCATCGATGGTACGCAGCCAATGCATTCTCTCACTCTACCAACTGAGTTTGTAGGAGATCCCTCTCTTGTAGAACCTCCCCATGCTCCTCATATCGTCTTAGTAGTAGATCCCCCAATAATGTTATCTCAACATGATACCTAGCCCACATGTCCCCTGGAACTTCCTAAGGCATGGGCATCTCTAGGACGGTAGGCTGCTTCGACACCCACTACTTTGTAACATCCTACATATGTAGCTACTATGAAACCCCTAGGTCATCCCCATTAAAGTTGTCAACCTGTACCATATCTGCCTCATCGAGCAGAGCTCCCCAACCCTCCCTCAATGCCTTCGCATCCTCACCACCTACTACTACCACATTCACACCTCCTAGAGGCCCCTAACCTTACCATCGCTTCATCATCCACCACTGGTCGTACTTTGTAGTTGCCTCGACATCATCCACATCAAGAACATCGATCACTGCATCTGTACAATCAATGGTGTCATCGACAAGTTATCAAAAAATCATTCCATCCATTCCATATGCATACATCATATAATTAGAAACATCACA
This sequence comes from Wollemia nobilis, assembly GCA_028583015.1. Lineage (NCBI taxonomy): Eukaryota > Viridiplantae > Streptophyta > Pinopsida > Araucariales > Araucariaceae > Wollemia > Wollemia nobilis. Next base: position 70,109 of record JAQPPZ010009299.1, on the reverse strand, counting down.
TTCATAATAACACATGCATACATCAACTAACTAAAATGTGCATAAAATAAACAATAAATCATGACAAGTGTATAACCAAAAAGAAAGTCATTTCTATATATCACCAAAATACCCGTAGGCTAAAATAAGTCGGTCCTCTTACCTCACAAAAAAATCAAAAGCTCAAAAATAAAAACCCAAGCCTAGGGAGTCCGCCACCATGATCACGCAAGATCAGTGCGATTGGAACTACCCCGAGTAGTGTGGGTCCTATGGGACCTCTCAAGGCAGCTGCTGCTATCTCCTGCATCATGCCCACTAGCGCTGTCAGCCCCTGCATCACACCCACTAGCGTTGCCCTCACCCACCCACCTATGATGAGAGGAAGCAGACTGCTCAATCTCATTATCTCTCATTCGATGTGAATATCCACCTCCAATGAGCTTAAGTAACTGCCCATCGAGGTGGATAATATTTGGTTGCAAATCCAACTAGTGTCAGACTCAATCCACCACCCACTAATGGTACATAGCCAATGCATCATCGTATTGTGCCAACTGATTCCACAGGAGATCCTTCTCCTACAAAGCATCTGTTTCCCCATCCCATTGGTGGTACGCAACCAATGCGTTCACTCCGCCAACTGAGTTTGGAGGATATCCCTCTCCTGTAGAACCTCTCCTTGCTCCTCATATCATCTTCGTAGTGGATCCTCCAATCGTGCTATCTCAGCATGATACCTAGCCCCCATGTCCCCTAGAAATTTCAAAGGCATGGGCATCTCTAGGATGGTAGGCTACTTCGACACCCACTACTTTGTAACATCCTACATATGTAGCTACTCTGAAACCCCTAGGTCATCCCCATTCAAGTTATCAACCTGTACCATATCTGCCTCATCGAGTGGAGCTCCCCAACCCTCCCTTGATGCCTTCGCATCCTCACCACCTGCTGCTATCGCATCCGCACCTCCTAGAGGCCCCTGACCCTGCCATCGCCACATCATCCACCACTTGTCATACTCTGTAGTCACCTCGACATCATCCACATCAGGGACATCAATCACTACATCTGACTCCTCACCTAGCAGCTCAATGATTGGCAAGGCCAAAGTCCTCTCATCACCCTAACACTGATAGATCAAAGGCTCACCAGACAATCCCTAGCACATCCTAAACTATTGAGTCATCTAGACTTACAGGAATTACTCCTGCTCAGTCCCATGCCACCCAATCAGCCACCTCCCCTTGCATGCCTTCCAGAGCCACTCCCTAGCCTTAGGCTAGGCTAGATATTCCTGGTATGGATGTCATAACACCTCCCCAGGAGCAAGACGTGCGAAGGCATCGACATAGTGCCCTACGGCCTCTCTACAACTATGTGTTGCCATCCCCAGCACTGCAATAGGTAGCTACATCCAATCCCATTTTACCTCCTGCAGTGGACCTTGTACAACTCATCATAAAGCTATGCCAGTAAGGTCTAACCTCACCTCATAATCAGGGGTGCTGAGGTCAGACACTCCAAAAGTCTAAACACCACCTCAAGAAGTTTCCAAGGTAACCTCGTACTTGAGAAGTCAGGAAGCAGCATGTTGGAGATGAGAGTCATGAGTAGTACTTGCCTCACTCCCAACACATCCCTCTCCAACCACCACCGCACCAAAATCCTACCAATCAGGCAGTCCCCCTCTGCCCTCTCCACTACCTCATCCACCCCCATATTCGTCATATGCCCAAAGCACTGTGTCAACACCGTCGTCCACTAATCATGAGGAGTAGTCTAAATGGGTAGCCCATCTATCAGAATCCGTAGATTTCGATAAATATCCTCCAGAGTCACTATCATCTCCCCTATTGGGAGATGGAATGTGTTGGTGCTGGGATCCCAAAAATTGATCAGGGTAGTTAGATATGCCCGATACCCCACCACAGGCTCTAACCAAGTCACCTACTTGAGCCCAAGGGCATCAAGCCACTCCCAGTATGCCATAGTCAGCGCCTCCCGCGCTTCAGAGAACATCGTCGACTGACGGTACCAACTCTTCACCACCTGCAAAACAAAAAAACCACAAAAACATTAAAAAAAATAACAACAAAAATAAATTGTACAAGAAACATTAACAAAATGTACAACAAAAATATTCTAAAATTCAAAAATAAATTATACAACACTAAAACAAATATACAACAATGTATACAAATTGTACAATAAAAACATTTAATAAACTGTACAACAACATTGACCAAATGTACAATACAAACATTCAAAACAAAAAATCGATGAACAACGCAAAATAAAACAAAATTTTAAACCTAGGGTTTTTAACTCTAGTTAAAAAAAAAAACAAAATAACAACATTTTAACCTAGGGTTTTTAACTCTAGTTTAAACAAAAAATAAAATAACAACATTTTAACCTAGGGTTTTAACTCTAGTTTAAACTAAAAAAACAAAAAAATAAAATCGACACAAATTTTTTAACCTAGGGTTTTTAACTCTAGTTTAAACTAAAAAAAAGCAAAAAAAAAATCAAAACAACAAAATTTTTAACCTAGGGCTTCTAAACTCTAGTTTAAACAACAACAAAAAAAAAACACACAATTTTAACCTGGGGCTTCTAAACTCTAGTTTAATCAACAACAAAAAAGCACACAATTTAAACCTAGGGTTTTTAAATCTGGTTTAAAAAACAAAAAAAATTTAAACCTAGGGTTTTGAACTCTAGTTTAAACAACAAAAAAAACAAAATTTACATCTAGGGTTTTTGGTGCAAATGAGCCCAAAACTTAGTTTTGGCCCTTATATAGGCTTTTAGGCCTATAATAATTCCACCCTGGGATGAGAACTCTAGTTAGCACTCGCCCCACCCTGGGACGATTACAAAACTGATATTCATCCCACCCTAGGATGATTACAGAGCAATAAAATCAAAAACAACAAAAACTACATCCAAAATGCACCAAAAACAACAATAAAATTGCCGAACAAAGGGGCCTTTTCACCTGTGATTCTTGGCATCCAAAACCAACATTGGGGACACAAATTGTCACTATCCTACTACCTAAGAATGCTACCATATCCAAAACACTCCGTGGGAGGATGAATTTTTGACAATTTCATCCCCAAAAGGTGTCACAAAAAGGGTCCAAAAATAGCAATAACATTGCCGAACAAAGGCGCCTTTGCGCCTAATGTTACTGGCATGCAAAATAGACGTTAGGGCCACAAATTATCAATATTATACTCTCTAAGAAGGCTATCATAGACATATTTTTGGCAATTTCAAACCCAATAAGCGTCACAAAAAGGGTTAACACCCATCAAAAATAGGTCATATTGTTGGGAAACTGCATAAGCATTCAACAGAAAACAACTGAAGGCACCCTTACAAAAGTCATCTTGGGTCAAGTGACTCATCACTTTTCTCATTTCGGTCATTTCCTCATCGATTCATCACTTGAGGGGGTAGTCACACTTAGTCACCAACCAACAACTACATACCCAATCAAGGAAATGACATGCATTCAAAGAATCATTGACAAAGACAATCACGCTCTTGCTTGGGGCAGCAAATAAGAAATTATCACAAGCTGATCAAACACTTGGCATTATAGAATCATGAACTCAAGGTTCCCATAGAAAAAAGGTTGCACCCTTTGCCTATTCATGACTGAACAATGTCCAAGATCAAGTAACACCTCACCGAAAAGGTTAACACTTGAATTAATATCCTTAGCTCGTCAGAAGCAAGGATTCAAGAAAGTGTGTCTTTTTCATACTTGGGGAATCAAAATTTAGTTAGGTTATTGAGAAACCCTAATAATTAGTGCTTTGGTTTATTATGTTTGCTTAGCACTGCACCACGAACAACGCATCCCAAAAAGGGGCATCTGTAGACACCAAAATAGCACCAATCTGATTATGTGACGACAAGCACTAATAGAATTGACATACATAGCCCCTAAGGCAGCCCCCAAAGGTTAAACAATGGTCCTAACCACTCCCACAATAGTTTTGTAATGTCAGAGGTCAATCTGGAACATTTCAGGAACTCTACTCCCTACTCGTTCCACACTGGGATGATTACAAACTGTTATTCGTCCCACCTTGGGACGATTAGCAACATTCACTCCAGGGTGGGGCAAATAGCAAGTTTGGTAGGAAAAAAGTCAAACCTTGACAAATGATAGCTCAGATCTGCCACTCAACTCCAACTTCAATGCATGGGAGTGCGAGTAAGCATTTTTTAGCTCAAAGAGGTAGTCATAGAGGTAGTCATGAACCCTTAATCAGGGAGGAATCTTCTCTCCCCTGACAAGGCATGATGGCCAAGTGGCGCCCCTGCATGCACATTCAAAGTAGAACTTTAGGTCTATAAAATGGTGAGTCTTCTCACCCCAAAATGAGGATAGAGTAGGAGCATTTGGAGTAATGGAGTGCTGCTGAATTACATCCTCACCCCTCATTTGTGCTTCTTACATCCTTGATCTCTTTTTTGGAAGGGAGGTTATGGGGTGAACATTAGAAGTGCAATTTGGACCCAAAACCTGAATATTTGGCCACAATACCCCACCCAATTTTTTGACACAACCCCCTAGGAGGTTTTGGACCCATCCCAAGTGGATTGGTGCCGAAACCAAGCCCCAAATGATGGGTGTCTTGCCCCCAGGCACCCCCCACACTACTGCAGTCCTAATTGCCCCACCCCGGAGCAATTAGAAATCTATAGAATATTTCCTTACTGTTACTTTTGCATTTTATTTTATGTCTTTCATATATGCTGCCATTCAAATTTCATGCCATTCTGATGAGTTTTGACTATGTTTTCATTGCTTTTCGCTTTCACTAACATACAGGGAGCATTTTCGGATATAGGGCATTCAGGGCCAAATCTACAAAATCTGACCTTCTGGGTCATCTCAAAATGACCCATTTTGCCTAACCTCAACTTTGCAGGTGTTTTGGAGGCCTCTAGATGGTAAATTTAGGAGGTTGCCTTCTAACATTTTATGATAGTCCTAATAATCCCACCTCGGAGCGATTAGAAATCTACATAATATTTCTCAACTGTTCCTTTTGTAGTGTGTTCCTGATAGTGTTTGTGTGCTTTTTTCCAAATTTCATTTTATTCTAACATGTTTTGGTTACTGTTTTAATTGTTTCATGCATGCATTAACCGGAGGCCTTGGGGATTGCATATTTCCCTCCATTCGCAAGTGCTACTAATCGTTTGGTCTTTCTTTGAATGTAGGTTCTTGACACCAGAGGTGAATTAAGGAACTACAGACACATTCACATAATTAGTGGTGATGTTTGGCCTGCCCATTTCAAATGTGGGCACACAGAATATCTCGAAGGGAAGCGTACCATTCGTGGTGTAATAAAGCTATATCTAACGCTCCTAGCTCCTAAAAAGTAAGGAGACGTATTGTAACCTGATCTCAAAGAAAAATTAATAAAAATAAGGGCTGCACTTTACATTTGCTTTATATCTCTTTTAGTTCATTTGTTTTCCATTTTTCGTGCACTTTAGTCCTTCTTCATTCGTAGGACTTAGCGTTTTGCATGCTTTTGTTTGCACCGCACCCAGTACTCCTATGGGCTTCTGTATCCTCATTATTTCACAAAATTATCCTTGAAGTTATCATAAAAAAAGGTTTCAATCATGGATATTTGCAAAAACAAAATTGGAAAAGCCCCATGCAATAGAAACACAAAGAGAGTTGAGTTGTTGAAATTCCTTATTCTCCTTAGGATCCATGGTGAGTTGTTGGAATTCCTCTTTAGGATCCATGGTGATTTGTTGAAATTCCTCCTCAAAGAGAGTTGTGGAGGGTTGTGGTTTGTATCCTAGACCAATGTGATCATTTTCATCTTGATAGCAAGGTTTAAAAATATTGTGAGCACATTACTTGTATCACCCTAGATCATATCCTTACCAGTTAACATGTTGAAAGTAGTGCATGGGAAAGTATGGGTTAGATAAATAATCAATTGGCCAAAAATTGTGGCTAGGTTTTGGCGGGTTGAGATAGGTTGGATGAGGAATCAACTCTTCCATAAATAAAATTAATTTAGTTTTGAAAAGAATACATATTGTACACCACATCAATTGCTAAAGGTAGGTTGTATCGGTGACCATAATCCTTGATAGTCTCAATAATTGGTGGGGTAACTTTGATATTTTGGACAATATATTCAACAATTCTTGGATTGGTGAGGTTAACTATGACTTGCATAAGTATAGTTGTGAATGCAATAGAGGCAAAGGTGAAGAACTCAAGAGTAGATTGTGGCTCATATGGGGTAGATAATGTATATCAAAGGGTGTGTTATGGATAGCTATATATATTTGCAAAACATTTGGTGGTGGAGGAAGATTCAATTGAGTGGATAGGTTGTTGGTTTAGGGATCAGGTGAAGGATTATATGTGGTAGAGGGGGTAGGAAGAATAGTGATAGTCTATCCAATTATTGAAGCTCATGATGTGAAAGAAAGGACTATGGTCATGGAATAGGAGGTAGAAGGATAAGTTAGACAATTTGGGTTAGGCATGGTAGATGGATGAGATTGGGGGATAGAGGATGTAGGTAAAACTAGATTAGTGTATGATAAGGGGTCATGAATGGTTGTGGATGCTAATGACGGGTTAGGTGGTTGTATTTGGAAAGCAGAGGTTTTTCCACCTATATGAAGATTGAATTGAGTGGAAAGTGGATTATTTGGATGGTATGATAGGATGTAATCTGATGAAGATGAAGAAGGATACAATGAATCATGAGGTGTGATAGGAATTTGATAGGATATCAAGGAAGAAGCATGGTTTAGATTGATTATTTGAGATATGGAAGCTTGATTAAAAATGGAAAAGACCTCTTGGATAGGTTCTTTAGGAGAGATGTTTTGGTATGAAGTAAACGAGGTAGTGACTAGAGTGATGGATAGATGGATGGATGGTATAGGAAGCTCATATGGGTTTTAAATTAGGTTGTAGTATTTAATTAGTTCTTCATTCATTAGTATACAATGAACTTGGCCCTCATGTACATATTTAAGGTAGTGATGTAATATCGAGGGGACACATCTCATGTCTCTAATCCAAGGGTACCCAAGAAGTACGTTATATTGCATTACACCCTCAAGGATATGAAATAATGTATGGATCATTTTAACCCCCACATGCATAGGTAGGATAATGTTTTCCAATGTGGAGCATAAGGTATTATTAAATGGCCATAAGGTGAATTTGGTGGAAGTGATCTAAGAAGGTAGTAGGTTGAGATGTTGTAATGTTGTACATGTGATAATATTGATTTAGAAGCCATTATCAACAAGCACTCATTTAAAAATATTTTGACAAATATGAGGTACTATGTGTAACAGAGGACCAGGTAACTTCGTTGGCATAGTTTTTATTTTGATGTCATAGGATGTTATAGAGGGTTTGATGCATGTTTGAATATTCCCCATAATTTTTACAAAGGTATTATGATATTGAGAGGGAATTATTGCATTAGCTCATAGATTGATAATTTGGTGAAGGCTAATTTTAAGTTGTGTTAACCAACTCCTCAAGGTGATGGTTGGTCTTGATGGGTGATCTAGAATATGGATTTGAGGGGTTGGGTTGGCTTGAATGGGCTGAGGTGGAACAATACGAGTTGGTGCACTAGGAATGAATATAGTATGTATTGGGTCATTCCATTGCTACGATTGATTAAGACCTCTATGATCTTAGGTAACTATGTGAATAGCACCTACAAAACATTTGTATGGTGGAACATTGTTATTGTGATTGACTTGGTTAGGGGAATTGTAGAAGTTGACAATTCAATTGTTGGTTATGTTGCCTTACATTGAGAAATAGGTGTTTGATAGATCCTAAGTTTTTGGTTCGATGTTTCTAAAGGAGTATCAACCTTAATAGTTTTCTTGTCAATGTGATCTTTAACAATGTTCTTGAAGTGGTGGAAATCATTAATATTTTGGCCCTTTTAATGATGAAAGATGCAATATTGGTACTCCTTGCAAGACCTGCCATGAGGTTTATTAGGATATTTAGCTTTGATTTATGGTAGGTAAATTAGTTGTGCCTTGCACATCCTTTGGAATATGGTGGAGAGTAGTTTAAGAAGTGGAGTGTAGTTTTGGGGTGGTATATTGTACTACCGATGTGCTCAATTATATAATTTGGTAATGTGATTTTGTAGTAATGATGAGGGTGTTACAACTTGATATTCTTGCTATTGTAGTGGTTGGTAAGTTGGGGGTTGTTGATATTGGACTTGAATTTGTTTGTTTGGAGATTGAGGTGTACTCAATACCACTTGAATTACTTAGACAAGTTTGTATTGGACATGGTTATTCCCCCTAGAGTTTTTACCTTGCCATCATTTATTTTTAAGTTTAATTTTTCCCTCCTAAATTTTTATTTCTTCGATAACTCTAGCTTGAGAGAGGGATTACTTGAAAATTAGATATTATTGAATAGCAAGGAGATTATTTTAGAGCAACTCCTTGTGAACATTCATGTGAGTTACACCATGGGGAGGATGAATAGAAATTTTGTGATAACTGCCCTCTAGTAGTTTCCATAATCATAGAATGATTCATCTTTGAATTATCATAGGTTAAAAAGGTCGGTCAAGTTATTATTTTTTTTTACATTAAGATAAAAATGATCTAGAAATTGGTCTACCAATTTTTCAAAGGTGTATACACTACGATGTATCAAATGGTTATACTAATCTAGAGCATCACCTCTAAAATATTGAAGAAATATTTAGAGCATCAATGTATCATTATCTTGAATTTTGAAGCATGCATTGATGAATGCACTTACATGCTCTCGAGGATGCTCTTACCCTTTGAATTTTTCAATCTTTGATACTTTAAAACTGGAAGGATATGGTAGCAAGGGTACAAAAGGATGAATAGGACAATTGACTAGATACCACAAATAAGGCTTTTAATATGCCACTCTGGGTGTCTACATGGCCAAACTATCAATATGATTTCATAAAAATTTAAATTTTGTATCATTCAAAGGTGGTTGAAAAATTAGATTTGTTCTTTGCACATAGTATGTATGTGTTTACTATGTGATGAGTTGAGTGGATGAAATTTGATTTTAATTGGTGAGTAGGTTGATGTTGGTTGGAATTTGATGATGCATGATGTTTTTTTGGTATTGATTATTAAATTATGGTTTTTGTTAAGGTGGAATTTGTTGATAAGGTGATGGAGGAATGGTGGTATACTTTTTTATGTAGTAGCATATATGTTTTAAAGTGGTGGCATAGGTATGGTGATAGTGGATGGGTGTGATGCCCATGATAGATCCCACATGAAAAAGATGTTTTGTGTCAATGTTAGGGGGTGATTAAATTTTACTACCTATGATTGGGGTTGTGATATGATATGGATATATTGATTAATACTATCAACAAGTATTTGTTTCTGAAGCAAGGTTGCATAAAAAAAAAAAAAAAAACACATACAATCCACTAAAAACTAGAAATGCTAAAAGGAGACAAATATTTCCATTACTTTCATGATAAAAATGAGGATCCCAAAAGAAGAGCCATTTTAAAATTTTGAAAATTCCTACTTATGCTCTATTTTCCCCCTTCTACCCACCTAAAACTTGAAATTTCAAATTTGAAATTTGGGGCAACTTGTAGAGGTCATAAATTCGTGTTCATTGACCCGATTTACTATTACAGAATATTTTTGAAAAAGGAATGAAATGAGATAAGTGAGGTAAACTCTTTGTGCAAATGGTCGCGTCTAGTCGAAAATCCTCAAATTAGACCTCTAAGACCTTTAAAAATATCCTACAAGAAAAACTAGTTTTTACTATTTTTTACAAAATTAAACAATTACAATCTTCTTTTCGGTGATGCAATATCACTTTTACACCATTGGATGCTCCTGCATTAGACACCCAGGGTAAATTGAGAAGTGACCTTCACTTATTTGTTTTTGGAAGAAAACCAAGTCGTTCAACCTTAGCCTTCGAAAACCAAGATGAATCTTCAACAGGCCTACCCTTCCACTTAACCAGATATTCTACATACTGCATGTTTCTTGTACTTTTTCCTACACAAGTATCTAGGACCTCTTCTATCTCTTTTATCTCTCGAGTAGATGTGGGAATACTCCACAATTCTGTGACTGGTCCGCCATTATTATCACCTTCATGATATTTTTCCAAATTTGAAATGTTGAACATAGGTGATATATTTAGACCATTTGGCAATTCTACCTCATAGGAATTCCCTGTATCCCATTTCCCTATGATCCTGCATGGTCCAAACTTATTCATTTTTAACTTGTTGTAGGTTTTAGCAGGAAATATTTCCTTTCTCAAGTGAACCTTAACTTGATCTCCCACTTGGAACTCCTTAAGTCGTCGCTTCTGGTCTGCTCTTGTCTTGTACTAAGTGTTCATCTTGTTGATATGTTGCTTCAATTCATTATGCAAGCTCTTCAGGTGCTCTGTAAAGTCCTCAGCCTTAGCACTGCTCTTTTCCCCTCTATCCATATTTCTCAACTCGAAAGCATTCCTTGGGATGCTCCCATACACAATATATAATGGGGATTTATTAGTACTCCTATTGATAGAATTATTGTATGCAAATTCTACCTATGGAAAAACCAAATCCCATCCCTTGGGCTTATCTCCTACCAAGCACCTCAGTAGATTTCCCAAACTTTTGTTCACCACCTCTATTTTTTCGTCAGTCAATGGGTGGTATGCAGAACTAAATTTTAGGTCTGTATTCAATTTCTTCCATAGGGTCCTCCAGAAATACCCAATAAACTTGGTATCCCTATCGAAAGCAATAATATTTGGTAGACCATGTAGGCATACCACCTCTTTGAAAAATAACCCTGCAACATGAACTGCATCATTAGTTTTTTGATAGGGAATAAAATGTGCCAACTTCGAAAACCTATCAACCACCACAAATATGGATTCATTCCTCCTTTGTGTCCTTGGTAAGCTAAGAAAAAAATCCATGTTGATGTCCTCCCATGGCCTATCTGGTATAGGTAACGACTGATATAATCGAGTGTTTTGTCTCACACCCTTGGCCATATGGCATACTCTACAACTTTGTACAAACTTCTTCACATATTGCTACAACTATGGCCAATAGTAGTTCTCACTAACAAGGGCAATGGACTTATCTCGACCAAAGTGTCCAGCCAACTCTCCACTGTGCTTCTCCTTGACTAGATTCTCCCTCATTGAACTCCTTGAAATGCATAATTGATTTACTCTGAACAACATCCCATCTTGGATTAGAAAATTGACCCACTTAGTCCTATCTAAAGTAACATGTGCTAAGAAATCCCTCCAAGCCTCTACAAAATTAGGATCTTTAGGGTACAAACCCTTAAGTTCGTCAAACCCTATAACTTCCACATTCATTTTTGTCAACAAACACTGCCTTCTACTTAACACATCTGCAAATTTGTTTGACTTCCCACTCCTATGCTTCAACACAAAGGTATAACTCTGTAGAAACTCAACCCACTTTAAGTGCCTCTGATTTAGCTTCTCTTGGCTATTAATATACTATAAGTCCTGATGATCAGTATATAGAACAAACTCTCTTGGTAACAAATAATGTCTCCACTTCTTTAGAGCCTGAAATATAGAATAAAACTTATGATCATATACAAAATACTTCTTCCTAACATCATTGAGTTTCCCACTAAAATGAGCAACAGGTTTACTTTCTTGACTCAACATAGCTCCTATGGCACTACCACTAGCATCACAGTCTACCTAAAATACCTTATTGAAATCTGGAAGTGCTAAAACAGGTTGTTCTGTGACCTTTTTTTCCAACATATCAAAGATCTTATCTTCTCCTAAGGTCCACTTAAATTCTTTCTTATCCCATCTCATTTTTTTTGTTAGGGATGCACAAATATTGCTAAAATTTCTAATATTTTTTTTGTAAAAACTTTCTATACCATGAAATGATCTTACCTTAGTTATGCTCCTTGGAGTAGGTCATTAAATGATAGCCCTCACCTTTTTTGGGTCCATTTTTAGACCTTCAGTTGAGATAACAAATCCCAGATACACTAACTCCTTCTTCACAAAACTGCACTTCTTCAAATTAATAAGCAATTGCTCCTCATTCAACTTCTCAAAAACTCTTATGATATGCATTAGATGCTCTTCCAAGGTCTTTCTAAATATTAAAATGTCATCCAAATAGACAATGATGAATTTTCCTAAAAACTCCAATACCTTATTCATCAGGTGTTTGGTGCATTAGTTAACCCAAATGGCATGACCAACTACTCATAAAAACCCTCTCTGGTATTAAAGGTTGTCTTCCACTCATCCCCTTCTCTAACATGAATTTTATGGTACCCACTCTTCAGGTCAATCTTTGTTAAGTACTTGGCTCCACTCAAATAGTCCATAATGTCATTCATCCTTGGCAATTGGAACCTATATTTTATGGTGATCTTGTTAATAGCTCAGGATTCTGTACACATTCTCCACTCTCCATCTTTCTTTGGTGCTAGTACTGCAGGTACTGCACATGGACTTAGGCTCTCCTGAATTAGTCCCTTTTTTAGAAACTCTTGGACTTGTCTATTTAGCTCCTCACTTTTCTATGGGCTGCCTTATTGGGTAAACTAGATCCTGGTACTAAATCTATATGGTGACTAATCTTCCTCACTGGTGGCAAACCCTCTGGTACATTATTTGATATAATATCTAGAAATTCTTCTAATAGACCTGAGAATTTTATTGTGGTATCTTTGCATTCTTCTTCCCTAAATCTAGGAATTAATGCATAACACATATGCTCATATTTCAAACCATCCAAAAACCTTCTACCCTCAATTAAACAAATTTTGGCACTACTACATACCTTTTCGTCCACCTCCTTTAGGGGCTTCAGCTTATGGTGCACTCCATTCTTTGTTAGGGAGTAAGTGTTGGCACACCCATCATGCATTGCATACCGATCAAACTGCCATGACCTTCCCAATAGCAAATGGCAAGCATCCATAGGCAGGATATCACATAGGACCTCATCACAGTAATTTTCAATATTAAATTTTACCAAGCACTGCTCACTGGCCAAAGCCCTATGGTCCTTCTGCAACCACACAATTCGATATGGATGCGGGTGTCTCTTCCTCTCTAACTGTAGTTTGGTAACCATTCCTTTTGTAACTAGGTTATCCGTGCTACCATTATCTATGATAACATTATAGACCTTACCTGCACATTTACACCTTGTGTGAAATAATATCTTCCTCTGATATGGATCTTTCTACTCATTCAACAAGGCTCTCCTTGTTATCATTACTTCTCTTTCTGCTTCTTCACAGTGCTCAAATTCAACACCTTCATCAACAATAGCAGCTTGGGTATTACCTTCAGGCCTCCTATTTGTTCCTCCTTAGTGTTGTGGACACTCGTATGCTCGATGTCCTTCTTCTTCACAATGAAAATAGGTTCCACGAAATCCTCCTCTTCCAAACCCTCATCTAGACCTTCATATTCCTCTTTGACAACCATTATTTTGGTAGTTATTATTTTTCTCACGGGGGCGGTAAACATTTTATCCTTTCTAGTATTGATTGTTGCTTGTATCCCCAGCTTTCTTTTTGTCCTCATTCCATCCTCCTTTTGTTCTCCCATTATTTCTTCCAACATGACCTCTTCCTCTTTGTTTTCTTTCAAACCTCTTGTTCAACTTCTCTTCTACCTTCAAAGTTTACTAGTAAGCATCTTCAATGGTGGTCATCCTGACCAGACTCAACTCTTCTTGAATACTTGCTCTTAACCCATTGATATAATGGGCTACCTTCTCATTGTTGGCCTCAGAATGCCTTGTTGTAATTAGGATCTTATAAAACTCCTTTGTATATTCTTTGATAGACTTACTTGATTATCTCAAACCCTGCATTTTCTTGAGCTGATCCAACTCGTAATCAGTTGGAATAAATTGTCTCTTCAACTTCTCCACCATCCGCTCCCACCTTGTTATCATTTATTTTCCTCTTTTGTTTCTGTCTAGCTGCACTCCCTTCCACAATATGTTAACATGACCCTTCAGCTTGGTCTTAGCAAACTTGACCCTCTCAGGATCTTCTACCTCCTCATACTCGAAGTATTCCTCCATGTCAGTGATCTAGTCGATCAACTCTTTTGGGTTGATATTTCTAGAATACATGGAGACATCAAACTTTGGTCTCTTTTCAATCTATGATATGGCCTTATACAATCTGGCTTGTGCAGGATCTACTACCTCTTCTTCTTATTCTTTGAATCGGGCCTCTTCTTCTTTAGCTTCATCTTCACTCCCTTCTTCTCTACTTGGCTCAAACCCTCTACGTAGCTCCTCTTGCATAGAGTGAACTTACCTCTATAAAGATCTGAAATATTCTTCTGGCACCATATTTCTTCCACCACTACAGTTTCTTCATGGAGGTATTCTGCTCACTTCTCCTAAAAATCCTAACCACATATCTTGGTTTAAACTGCCTCACATTTGGTGCTCTATTTACACACTTAGGAAACCTCGCTCTGATACCACTTGAAGCAGAGTTGCATAAAAAAAAACACATACAATCCACTAAAAACCATAAATGCTAAAAGGAGTCAAATATTTCCTTTACTTTCATGCTAAAAATGAGGATCCCAAAAGAAGAGCCCTTTTACAATTTCAAAAATTCCTACTTATGCCTTATTTTCCCCTTTTTCCCCACCTAAAACTTGAAATTTCAAATTTGAAATTTGGGGCAACTTGTGGAGGTCATAACTTTGCACTCGTCGACCTGATTGACTATTACACCATATTTTTGGAAATGGCAAGAAACAAGCTAAGCAAGGTAAACTCTTTCTTCCAAGGCTTGCATCTAGCTGAAAATCCTCAAATTCGACCTCTAAGACCTTTAAAAATCTCCTACAAGAAAAACTAGTTTTACTAGTTTTTACTACTTTTTACAAAATTAAACAATTACAATCTTTTTTTGGGTGACGCAAGATAACTTTTACACCATTAGATGCTCCTGCATCAGTTTCAAGTGTTCTAAGACTTGTTGGATGGTGATTATGGATGTATAGTTGAATGAGATGCAAACGATTGAGAATTATGTGTGGTGGCAACATTCATGGAAAAATAGGTTGAAGTATCAAAAAATAGGTTTAAGTAAGCCCTTATGGCATTAGTATCGAAGTGCATGATACACAGGTTAATGGGCGGTTGTGGCTTGGTATGAGGGGCCTATAATAGCCCTCCCAAAACATGTTTCATGATACTGCTATTTATATTTAATGAGCATCTCCTTTAAATTATCATGTTTTATTATTATTTGAGTATGGTACTATTAATGGCCTTTGTTTTGCGATATAGGTCCTCAAGAAATAAAAATATAAATTATGGTAGTGTAAAATATCACCACGGTGAGGTTTCAAATTGCCAAGGATGAAAAAAACCCTACCAACAAAACACTCACCAACTTCTCAAGAGTATATGGAAGCTCAAATAACTGCATTCATATAGGTGCATTATGAATGTATGCCTTACATTATGAATATTTACTTTGTATTATGTATGTATTTTGTATTATGTATGTATGTTGTGTATTGTATGCATTAAACCTCTAATAGAATGAATGCTTCTTATTAAAATACTCCAATGATAAGTAAAATGACAACATGGGAGCTATGGGAGCTACTAGCATCTGGTAGATAATAACATTTAATTGTTAACAAGTTGTCTGTATGAGAAGGAATACTGAAGGTATAAATATTTAATAGTGTTTCATTAATTTTCACACATTAAATTAATTGATATCAAAATTAATAAATAAATAAAATATAACTCATAAATAAAAAAATATTAAATAGAATATTAATAATAAATAAATAAAATAAACTTTAATTTAATAAATATTAAAAATACGTATGATATTAGTATTTATCTAATTTCAAACGAAATAAACTAAAATTCATTTTAAGACCAGTTGGTAAGCCTAAACCCTATGTACAAGTGGATGAAAGCATGTTATACATTTGTTTGAATAAGGGACCCCCTTCATTTCTATAAATCAATGAAAATAGAGGAAGGGGAATACGATTAGGAGGGTGGCCAACGAGTGCAGGATGGAGGTGTGGTTGTAGACAAGTTTCGAACAGAATCTACAGGTCGGTTTTGTGGGCTGTTCATTTGCTGCTCGTGAATTCTGAATTATAATGTGTTCTAACTTTTATTTGCTTGACTACCTATGAATTTTGAATTCTAATAAATTTAGTATTTGATATGCTTGACTACCTATAAATTGTAAATTATAATATGTTCAGTCTTTTTTTTTAATGACTACCTATGAATTTAAAATTATAATATGTTCAGTCTTGTTTTTTGATTGACTACCTATGAATTTAAAATTATAATATGTTCAGTCCTTTATATGCTTAGCTGCCTGTGAATTCCGAATGAATTATTATATGTTCAATCTTTTGTCTAGTTGACTGCGTGTATATTTAGAATTATAATATATTATTTTCTCAACTACCTATACATTTTAAATTATACTATGCTTTCGTATCATTAAATATTTATGTACTTTGAAATATATTCTTTTTCGTTTGAATTCTAACTTAAGTATGTAAGATTATTATATGGGAATTGCGCATATTCTTAAAAGTACAATTGTTATCTTTAATATATCAACCGATTAAATTCAAAAATATTGGCCATTTAGATGTCCCATTTTAATAAATATTGTGTACTGTATAATTGGTGCCAGCAAGGCACCATAGTGAGTAGTGAACATTGTAAAATGCTTTAAGTCTATGTATTGTAAATTTGAACCAAAAAATAAGTTTACCAACTCAATAATTAAGTGTTGTAACCTTACCTAAAACCAGATGGAGGACGTATCACGTGTGAAATTTGTAACCCATACTGTAATCCACTTATATCATCAACAAAGCAGCTCAACTAGGCTATTGTCCCATGTTTCATATCCTATGCAATGATAATTGTAGTATGGACCAACCAAAAGAAAATAGTGTGTAGAGTTGTGTTTATAATAGTATTGTTGAGCATGCAAGTGTTAAACTCTATGTTGATTGTTGAATAGGTGGTATAATAAATTTCTTATATAAATATATTCTCATATCATAGGTTATTTTTCTTTTAGATTTCTTTAGAATATATGATAAAACAAGCTTTAATAAAACTTCAATAAATATTAGTGTATATTCATGGTTTTATGTCTATAGATGGTTTACTATGTCAAAGGGATATTTAGAAGATGCATTTAAGATAACAATTAAGTGAGTCATATAAATTCTAGAAAATGAGATAATTGTTGTATTTTTTAACCCTTAGTAATGAGATTTATTAAAGATATTCTTGGGAGTTGTTTATTATTGTTATTTTACCTATTATGTAATAACCCAAAATTTCCAACTCAAATCAAGAGAGAATTTTGTTTTTTATTTTGTTTAACATTCATTAGGAATATACTTATTCTCCACCTTGTGTAAATCCATATATGCAAGTGCACTAAGCATAATGCATTTAGGTCATCCCTCTCTCTAGTAAGCTATCTATCTCATCTTCCTGGTAAGCTAGCTTACCCCTCTTGGTTATAACAACGGGATATACTTATCCCTACACCATATGTTAGTTCATTTATGTATGTGCACTAAGCATAATGCATTTAGGTCATCCCTCTCTCTTTATATATCCTCTAATAAATCAGGTCATAAGAATTTCCATTTATGGTTATCTAGGAGTATTTGTGCCAATCACAAGTGATAATTATTTATTATTAATCATGATCATCCTTTATAAATTGGAATAACAAATCCATAACATGTTATTTCTAAGAGCATTAAGAGGAAAAATCATGAGATAACAAAAATCATCACACATAAATCACACATTATATATCCTAGGAACCCTCATGGAGAATAAATCCATACTTTAAAATATATCTTTATTTTATTAATTTAATAGTCTTTAATACAATAGCATAAAGGGATCCACAATCTCATTTGATACATATATCAACATAATGTATAGGAATTCACACAATTCCTATGATTTCCAAGTCATCAATAAATGAATAGGTCCTTTAATTTATATTACAATGCTAGAACTGTGTAATTCCTTTGAATGAACTCCACATTCATCTCCAATATTATCTCCTCCCTTGGCCTGAGCTCCAAGGTATATCACCATTCCAAGAGTCTAATATAAACACATCAACTATCATATCACACATAGTAACTCATTAGAGAAGACCCCATAATCCTCCCAATGAGTTCTTGTACAAATATACTAAAAAGATAAGCTTAATCAGAGTGCCTCCATAACACCATCACAACTCAGTGTGAAGTAAGCTATTCATCAATTCTTAATCATAATAAAATATAACAACCACTAATACATTTATTTCATAATCAAATCCATGAACCATTAATGTATTATTAATTTATGCAACATACTAGCCATTAACACTTTCAACTCATAAAATCAAAGGTTTATCTATAAAATACATTACCCGCTAATGTCTTTGCAAATCCATATAAATATACTAGTCACAAATAAATTTTAGCTAATTAAATCAACAAAATACATCACCTTTAATGTATAAACCTATGATCCATTAGTACATTTCAACTCATTCATTCCAAATGAAATAGGATTTAAACCACTTTAAACTGATTTTATTAAAAATATCCACGAGCCATGCTCTCTTTTCACTTAAAGCTTATCTAAACAGTCAATGTTCATCTTTTAAAAAAATAAATAATAAAAGCTTGTTATAATTAAAAATGGGCATCTCGCCCAATTCAAAGTCCTAAGTTAAACAAAGGCATACCCACCCAATTTATGTTATCTATAAAGCAATATTCATTTAAAGATTAAACGAAAACTTTAATCACATAAGCAAAAATGTTCTTTTAAATCTCGTCATATCTATAAAAGGCATAAACTTAAATCATTAAATCAGAAGGGTACAAGGATCCTTTACCCAGGCAAATTTAATAATAATTAACGGTACAACCTAACATGGTCCTTAAAATAAAGTTAATCATTTTCCCTTACGTGTAACCACTCATTTGTTTAACCATTGGAAGACAATTTATTTGGTTAACCATTAATCAACTATTCGTTGGTTACCCCTTAAATCAGCTATATGGTTAATCATCTAGTCAACTAGTTATTTAATCAAGTATTTATTTAATCAAGCATATAGTTAATACACCCTTGGATCAGTAATCACTGTAGTGACCTTTAAAAATTATCTCCACGCTGTTTTTAATCGAAATAATTAAATTCATGCTCCGATCTTCCTTCCTTAAATTTAAATCGAAATAATTAAATTCATGCTCCGATCTTCCTTCCTTAAATTTAAATCGAGGTCTCCTTATTTTAATTAAAAACATGGAGTCTCCTTTAAATTAAAAACATGGACCCCTACTCATTACCAACGTACGCTTCCCATTTGAATTTCTCAAGTACGGGTTTATATGAGATACTCACTGCCCTTCTTTTTAACCGTTAGAAAATTCTTGGGACTTTTCCTTAATTCAAACATTGTCCCATTTATGGTGGTTCCCTTTAGCATAATTTAAAATATTTATCTTACATTTGGGCCCCTTTAGCATAATTTAAAATATTTATCTTACATTTGGGCCCACGACCCCTTTTAATCCAACCCTTTTCTTCGTCAAGGGCCGTAAGAAGTGGATTATGACATTTCCCTTCCCTTGGACTAAATGTAGTCCCGTGCGATTACCCGCAATGAGAAGAATATCGGTACATCTTTAATTTAGAATAGGAAACATGTCTATCATACTAGAATATTATAATCCATTGATGATATTAAAGGTCTACTCACTCCAGGTGATATGTTATACAAAAAATATCATCATCCACTCATAATAGCCATGCTACTCCATGCAAGGTATCATTCCAAGCCTTATCATCATCTGCTGACAACATAAATGGCCACACTTACTCCACATAAGGGTCTCATTCCATGGTATCATCACCCATTGATGATACAAATGGCCACACTTACTCCACATAAGGATGTCATTAACAAAATCAAACTACCCTTATTTTTTCCTACCTAGAAGAAGGTCTTTTATCCAAGCTCTCTCTTATTGTAGCTCCTCCAAGATGAGAAAAATTAGCAGTACTATGCACTTCTCGAATAATCATTATCTTTAATTTCCAATTTTGGATTTAGTTTCTCAATCTCCAAAGCACAAGATTCCCTTCCTAATACTAAAATATTTATTCTCTTCTGAATTTCTTCTATTTGGACTTGAATTCTCACTGCAATGCTCATTTCGAGACTGTATTCCGATGACATGATCCATTATTTTTAGGTATCTATAGGTCCAAAATGCTATAAATCCTTCTCAATATCTTAGGTTTAAACTACTTTATCCTATTTTGATCTTAGGATCTACTTCTAAGATGGAATTTTATGCCTACAAAAGCCTACCAATCTCATAATTCGGTACACTCTTAATATTTCAAGAGGGGATCCCATACACCTCTCAAGAATAGGTTTTCATATCTATATTTGTTTTCCTACTAAAAATTGTTCAAACATTTGAAGGGGATTCCAGTTCCATTCTTTCCCATTTAGTTTATCCACAATTTAGACTATTTTGAGAGGATCCCATACTCCTCTTGATAATAGACTCCCTACCTATTCTCTTTCAATCTCTTCTCTATTCCATCCTCTATGCTAAATACATAGCCTTTGTTTACTAGGATCTATGGTCGATGTTCATAATAAGCAAAGAGTCCAATATAATATTCAAAACACCATCATATGGACTTATTATAGTCTAAGCTACACTACTCGTAACCTTCCCTAAGTCTACCTACTTTCGGGAACCATCCTTCATTGTGGTTATAATGAGCATTAAAAATCTCTTCACCCATTATAAACCTCAAGCATGAATTCTACCTGTAACCTAGGAGAATTATACATCAATAGAGAAATTTCATCTTGGAATTAACTATGGTTTGCACAAACCATCTAGAAGATAAACATCCTCATTTATTAGAGAATCCACTATATAATCGTATGTCTTGAGGCACATGATCGATGTCAAATTATTTGAATCCTAAGCTTAGATTCTTTGCTTCCCTACTCAAGTTAGCAATATTTTTAGATCTCATTTTCCATTCACCTTTGACCTACTTGCAAACAAGTTTTGAATCACCTCAAACTTGAATGCAATCAATTTCTTGGTCTTGAGCATACTTTAACCCTACTTAGTTAGTCCTAATTTTTTTAAAGATCCTTTACTTCACCATGATGAGTTAACTTAGCCTATCTATCTCATATCCATGATGAGCTAACTTAAGCCATTTGTCTCACCTCAATATTGAGCTAGATTAGCTATATATTTCATCTCAACAATGAGCTAGCCTAAGCCATTTATTGCAACTCAATATTGAGCTAGCTTAGCTATCTATTTCATCTCCAGAATGAGATAGCCTCAACTATCTATCTCAACTCAATATTGAGCTAGCTTAGTTATCTATATCATCTCCATGATAATCTAGCCTCGACTATTTTTCTTAAGTTAGTGTTGAGCTAGCTTAGCTATCTATCTCATATCCATGATGAGCTAGATTCAACTATCTATCTGAACTCGATGTTGAGCTAGATTAGTTATCTATCTCATTTCCATGATAAGCTAGCCTCAACTATCTATCTCAACTCAATGTTGATCTAGTTTAGCTATCTATCTCATCTCAATTATGATATAGTCTAAGCTATTTGTCTCAACTCCAATGATGAGCTAGCTTAGCTATCAGTCTCATCTCCATGATTAGCTATCCTAATCTATCTATCTCATCTTAATAGTGAGCTAGGTTAGCTATCTATCTCATCTCCACAATGAGCTGGCCTAATCCATCTATCTCACTTCAATGATGATCTAGCTCAAGCTATCCATCTCATATCCACAATGAGCTAACTTGAGCTATCTATCTCATCTTAATATTCATCTAGCTTAAGATATCTATCTCATATCCACAATGAGTTAGCCTAAGCTATTTGTTTCAACCTCTTCATGTTTCCAAATGTTAGCTATATCTTTCTAAGAGCTAACTTACATCATTATTGGTCACCATCACCTTGTATCCCCACAAGGTGTCATCTTGGTTATGACCAATTATTACCTCCTAGTAATTATATGAATCACACATGCCTCATCGTAAGGTTTCATTCTCCTTATCTATCAAGGATTGAGTTTAGTTACTCATACTTAGTTCCTTATCCTTTCAGACTAACTTATCACATTATCATTCATCTAATAATGATTATGATTGTTCTTGGTGCACATAAGATATCATTTCTAGGAAAAATTCACATTATAATTCTCTTGATAATTAGGGTCACACTTGCTCTACATAAGGTACTTATCAAGGTAATCTATCCTTCCTAGGATCTAGTTTATTATACTAAGCGTTACTTCACAAGAACATCTAGTCCATTGCAACCTAGGGCTCTGATACCAAATGTAACAACCCAAAATTTCCAACCCAACTTGAGAGAGAATTTTATTTTATTTAACATTCATTGGGGATACACCTATCCCCCATATTATTTAATTTCATATAGGCTAATGAATTAAGCACATTGTAAATAAGCTATCTATCTCATCTTCCTGATGAGCTAGCTTATCCCTCTTGGTCCTAACAAGTGGGTACACTTATCCCTACACCATACACAAGTCCATATATGTAGTTACACTAAGTGTAATTTGGTTAGGCCATACCTCTCCCTATATATATGCTTTAATAAATTAGGTCATAAGCATTTCCATTTATGGTCATCTAGGTATATTTATGCCAATCACAGGTGATTCTTATTGATTATTAACTATGATCATACCTCATAACTTGGAATAACAAATCCATAACAAGTTATTTCTAAGAGAATTAAGAGGTAAAATCATGAGGTAGCAGAAATCATCATACACACATGATACATTATATATCATAGGAATCCTCATGGGGAATAAACCCAACCTTAAAAATAGTCCTCTTTATTTTATTAATTTAATAGTCTTTGATACAATAACATAAAGGGATTCATAATCCCATTTGATAAATCCATCAACATAATACATATGAATTCTCACAATTCCTATTATTTCCAAGTCCTCAATACATGAATAGGTTCTTTAATTCATGTTACAATGCTATGAGGGAACCCTATAATTCTTTTTAATGAACTCTACATTCATCCCAAGGGTATCTCCTCCCTTGGTCCGAGCTCCAAGGAATATCACCTTCCCAAGAGTCTAATGTAAGCACATCAACCATCATATCACACATAGTAACTCATTAAAGAGGACCCCATAATCCTCCCAATGCATTCTTGTGCAAGTATACTAGAAGAAGAAAAATCTTCTCCCTCTTAATCAAAGTGCCTCAACGACACCATTACAACTTAGTGTGGATTAAGATATCCATCAATAGTTAATCACAATGAAATATAACAATTACTAATACATTTATTTCACAATCAAACCCAAGAAAAACATTAATCATTAATGCATTACTAACTTATGCAACATACTAGCCATTAACATTTTCAACTTATCAAATAAAGGAAATATCAATGAAATACATTATCCACTAATGTATTTGCTAATCCATGTATATATACTAGTCACTAATAAATTTTAGCTCATTAAATCAACAAAATACATCACCTCTAATGTATACTTTTCCTCATTCAACATGGCAAAAACTGGGCCCATTGACGAGAAGCCATAAGAGGGGTTACATCGACCTGGGCTTGGGGTGAAACCATATAATAAGGATATTAGGAAGTGGAAATCAGAGTTCGATATCACCTATGAGGGAAAATTGCTTCTAAAGCTTTAAAAAGGTGGTGGTAATGAAAAAACTAGTTGTTACTAGACGGCTTCAAGTCTCCTCATTCTCCAGGAGGCGGTCAAGATGGACCCCATAGACCTCGCAAATGAAGATTTGTTCTTGGAATGTAAGAGGCTTAAATGATTCTTTCAAGAAAAATTTATTAGCCTCTTTGAAAAGGGATTATTCTCCTAATATACTTATTATCCAAGAATCTAAATTGGATGGTAGTTCTTGGAACTATATTCATAGATTAGTTTTGAAGGAAGCCAATTTTGCTATTAGGGAAGTGGTGAGAACATCTAGAGGTCTTCTGTGCTTCTGGAATATGTCTATCCTAGAAGGTAATATTATTTCTATTTTTTAGAGGGCAGTAAATATTATGTTTACTTGTAAATATTATAGTAAAATTTGGGTCTTATCCAAAATTTATGCTCCTAACATTGGGCATGAAAGGAGATTATTTTGGAGTGAGATATTGGAAATGAGATTTTTTTTTTTTATAATCAAGCTTGGGTGTTAGCTGGGAACTTAAATACTCCATTACTGGCTTCCAAAAAAAGGAGGTAATGAGGTGGATAGTCACAACATGGAGGATTTTAGGGAATTTATCAATATGGCTTAGCTACTAGACTTGGATATTAAGGGATCCAAATTTACTTGGAGTAGCCATAGGACTTGTAGCAGCTTAATACTTTATACGTTAGATCAGGTTTTGGTGTTTATGTTGACTAGTCTGTTTTTTGGAGATACCTATTTTATACACTCCCTAGGATGGAATCTGACCACAACCTCCTTTGGAAAGAGATTATTATAAGATCCATGGCATTTCATATTCGAGGTGATGTGGTGCAACCACCCTGAGTTTGTAACCTGGTTGAAGGAGTGGTGGGATGAAGGTGTAGTATGTTCTGGGTTGGAGGACCTAGTATTCAAGATGAGAAATATTAAATCCAAGCTCAAGGATTGGAATAAGGAAGTTTTTGGAAATATCTTTAGATCAAAAGAATCCCTCAATTCCTAGCTCAATGAAGTAGAAAATCAGATGGAAGTTGAGCGATATTCTCAAAAGTTGGTAAAAAAAGAGAAAGATATCCTATCAGCCCTACATAACACCTTGGTAAATGAGTAATTTCTCTGGAAGCATAAATCCCAGGCTTTATGGCTTAAGTAAGGAAACATAAACTCAAAGTACTTACACTCATCCACCCTGCAATACAAGAGTCATAATAGAATTAGATAAATAAAGCTCGCATATGGATCTGTATCTAAGGATATAAAAATAGTTAGAGCTGAGGTAGTGTCTCATTTTAACTCGTTGTTGAGCTCTGTTGATACTAGGGATTTTCAAGCTGATGACTCTTTGATCTCTACCATTCCTAAAATTATTTTTAGGGAGATGAATGCAGGATTGGAAGAAGTATTTTTGGATAAACAAATTAAATGTGTCGAAGAAATGAGTGCTCTGAAAGCTCAAGATCTTGATGGATTTTTTTCGCTATTCTTTCAAAAGTATTGGCATATAGTCGATAAGGATGTTTCGTCCACCATCAGATCCATGTAAGCATCTTCTATGATCCCAAAGTATATTAATTCAACTTTTATTGTCCTGATTATGAATTCGCCTAATGATAAATCCTTCAATGACTTCTGGTATATATGTTTGTGTAACACCATTTACAAAATTCTATCTAAGGTGTTGGAAAATCAAATTAAATCTCTGCTATCATCTCTAATTGATAGACCATAGAGTGGATTTTTTGAAGAAACATAGATTCTGTATGGTGCAGTGGTGATGCATGAGTTGATCCATTCTATTCATAGGAGTGGCATAGTGGGATTTTTCCTAAAACTGGATATGAACAAGGAATACGATCGAGTGGTGTGGCCCTTTCAATTTAAAGTGTTGAGGAAGTTCAATTTTGGTAACAAATGGATGAAGTTGGTCGAAGCTTATGTGTCTTCGGCATGGTTATCTATTATAGTAAATGCATTCATGTAGGATTGTTCTCATCCTGACGTGGCATTCGCTAAGGGGATCCTTTATCCCCTTTTTTATTCATTCTAATGGTCTAAGCTTTAGGGTGCTCTATTTCATTAAACCCAACAATCTCTAGTGTGGTTCTAAAATTAGTTTGTAATCCTATTTCTCATTAGCAATTCATCGATGATACCCTCTTGTCTAGTTTGACTTCGATGTTTCAAGCTCATGAAATTAAAGAGGTGTTAATTTGCTTCAAGAAGTCATCTGGTAAGAAGATAAACTTCTTAAAAAGCAAAATTTAGTTTGAGAAAACATCCTTGAATCTCTAGATAAAAATCGTTAGTATTATGGGGTGCAGTATTAATTCCTTTCCTACAATGTATTTGGGTCTTCCCTTGTTTACTGGTGGGATGGTTGATTCATTTTGGAACCTAGTATTGGAAAGGATACAACATAATATAGAGGCATGGAATGGTTCTCTATTAAGTCAATCTGGGAAGTAGATTTTACTCCAAAGTTTGTTACAGAGTCTGTCTATAAAATGAAAAGTATTTTTAAATATTTTCTTTGGGCGGGTCTGGATCTCAAATGGAAGTTTCACTTTGCTTCTTGGAATTTAGTCTATTGATGTAAGAGTTGTGGTGGTCTAGGCCTCAAAAGAGTGAAGTGGATGAATAGGGCTTTAATTGCCAAGTTGGGGTGGAAAATTTCTACTATCTCTCCGAGGGAATGGGTCTCAATACTCAAGGTTAAATACCAATTCAACAACTTCCTATCGGATCCTCTTCCAAATGGGGGCTCTCCATTTTGGTAGAATCTGTTAAAGTCCAGATATTTACTTTTGAGTGGATGCATATGGATTATTTGCAATGGATGAAAGGTATATTTATGGAATGATTCTTGGGTGGTGCAAGAATCGTTATCCTATGATAAAATATTTAATTGTTTAGAACCTATCTCTCAGAGTTTGGGGATGTTGAAAGTGGTGGATTTTCTCTCCTATTTGAATGGTTGGTAGTAGTGGATTTGGTATTAGGGTATTTTAAATACAACAGAACAACAGGCATGGGACCTCTTGTGAAGAGAGCTTCATTTTCAAGTAATTTTAGCCAAATATGTTGAGGATAGAATTGTCTGGGTGGAGGATAGTGATGGTGGTTTCACTGTTAGAATGGTGTATCATCTCCTAGAACTAGATGAGTGGATCCCTAGTCCATATGAAAAATGTTGGGTCAGGCATATGATCCCCAAAATTAATATTTTCTTCTGGTTAGTTTTTCAGGATAAGGTTTTAACTATGGAAAACCTTCAAAAGAGAGGGATGGTGTTGGTTAATAGATGTTATTTGTGTGGTATGGAGGAGGATTCCTTTATGCACCTATTTATGCATTGCTCTTTCTTTTGAACGATTTTCTATAAAATTCTAGAAAAAATTGCAAGTTAGTTTGGTTATCTTGGACTCCCTTGTTAATTTTTTTAGTCTTTAGTCTTCACTATTTTGGTTAAAGCACCTTAAGACATTGTGGAGTCTTACTCTACCCCATGTTTTTTTGGGAATTTGGAAAGAGCGCGATCAACGTGCCTTTAAGAATGTTAGCCAAAATTCCCACCTTGTTAGTATGAGATCCTTGTGGTTTGCAATAGAAAATTTGGATTAGGGTTACGTAAATTTAGATGGGAAAGACTAGGCAGTGATTCTGACAGAAATTGAGATTGAATGTTCCTTAGGACTACTATTATTACATCGTACCTCAAATGTGCCCAATCCTAGAATATCAGTGAGATGACAGGCCCCTCCAGAATGTTGGTTCAAGTTTAATTTTTATGGGGCTTCGAAAGGTAACCCAGGCATTGTTGGCACTAGTGGAATCATTAGAAAAAGTAAAGATGTAGTAATTATGATGTATGCTAAAAAATTTTCCATTCAAACATCTCATGCTATTGAGGCGAGAGCGACCTACCTCGAATTAAAGTTATTGGTTGAGCTCAAAGCTGATCATATCATGGTGGAAGGAGATTCGATGAAAATCGTTAACCTTCTTAAGTTTTCGTTAGCCCTTAGCTAGAACATTCACAACATCATTTTTGAGGTAAGAAGGTTCCTGGATGGTTTCTCACAATTTCAAATTTCTCACATTTTTAGAGAAGGAAATGAACTAGCTGATAAGATGACCAATTATGGGACTACCCACCCAGGATTTTCAATATGGCGAGAGAACTTTTTGATAGATATGGTAAATCCTACGGAATGATGGATGCATTTACATGTTTTCAGCATTTGGGTATACTTTTGACTTGGTGGAGCTAGAGAAGCTATCTTAGATAGAGGGCCACATTCGTTGAGCCATATGTGCATGACATGAAGATTTTAAAATTTAAATTGCTTTTTGTGTGCAATGACTCTATGGTCATTGGTATTAATTATGGGTTGGAAATCTACCTTAATGATATAATGGAAGCCCATGATAGTTTAAATCCTACAGCCTCCTTGGTGGTAAGTTTGGGAATTTCTCTTTGGATCAAAAGAGCTCTGATGACCAAGCTAATTGGGATTCAAATTTTCCAGTCTTTTCCTATCTTCCAGTCCCCTTTCATGATTGGGTATCATGATTTTACTCAGAAGGAGAATGGCTTCTTTAATAATGATCCCCTTATTTTTATTTGTGGATACAAGTACTCCATGAAAATTGGGTTGGTGCTTGGGTATCAAGTGGTAGCTTTTTGGATTGTGAGTAACAATCCACTCAGTTGGAGTCGACATGAGTTATTTATCTATTCCAACTCTAATGACCTCAAAATATGGGAGTTCCCTTATGAGCATTCGTAGAGTGGAGTTTCTTTTTTACCTTTGAGTGGGTATATGATGGTAAGGGCTAAAGCTAAAACTTTAAATTTGAGGCTAGAACCCACTAAGTTAATAGCTGATGAGGAAGTGAATTTGTGAAGTCCAAAGAGTCGGGTCGGTCTAAGCGATCGGGTCATTTGGAAACCCTTTTTCGTGGTGCTCATGGTGGTTCGACGAGGAAATCGAAACACCTCTATGTGAATGCCTCCACCAAAGCTCCATCCTCTATTAATGTCATCCAATCCGATTCTAAGAATTTTCCAAGAATTCTCAAGAAGTCTAGAGGATTAAAGGATGCAAATTATTTGGATAAGCAAAATTCTCTGCTTCTTAAGTTGAGGGAAGTAGAGGCCTACCATAATACTTGCATGGGCCTTATTAATATGATTTTTGATGTGTCTGGTGAGATCAACAGACAGTTGGGTGTTAGTTAAAAAGAAATGGAGGATTTTAATTCCACGTTTTAGCTCATGCAATTTCTCGTTGCTGGTCGGTTTGCTCTATGGTGTTATTCTTTTTTTCTGTTCTGGTGTCAGTATTCTTCCTTGTTTTTGTCCAAGGTTTTTTAGTTGGATGCCTCCTTTTAGGATGGTTTCTCTATGTTCTCTTTGTCTTTGTCTTGTTTGATCTCATTTCAAAGTTGATGTACAAAATTTAAGGAATCCTTTCAAAACCCTCTTATGTTTAATCTAACAAAAAAAAAGTATAATTTTCCTTAAATGAAACATATTATCAAATAATACATTCCAAATATAAAATACGACTTAAACCATTCTAAAATAAAATTATTTAAGATATCCACAAGCCATGCTCTCTTTTTCACTTAAAACTTATCTAAATAGTCAATGTTCATCCTTTTTTAAAAACAAACATTATTATAATTAAAGAGCATCCGCCCAATTAAAAGTCCTAACTTAAATGAGGGCATACCCACCCAATTTAAGTTATCTCTAAAGCAATATCCATTTAAAGCTTAAACCTAAACTTAATCACATAAAAAAAGGGTCTTTTAAATCCCCTCTGATCTATAAAAGGCATAAGCTTAAATCATTAACTCTATCCTTTACCTAGGCAAATTTTAAAACACAGCCCTTCTCAAAATAAAGTAAATCATTTTTCCTTATGTGTAACGACTCATTTGTTTAACCATTCGACTAACAATTTGTTTGGTTAACCATTAATCAACTATTCATTGGTTATCCCTTAAATCAACTATTTGGTTAATCATCTAGTCAACTATTTATTTAATACACCCTTGGATCCACTAGTCAGTTCTCGTACATCCTTTTTAAAATAGATAATTAAAGGTGACCTTTAAAAATTTGCTTCACATGGTTATAATCCAAATAATTAAAGTCATGCTTTAAACTTGGCTCCAATCTCCCTTTAATGTAAATAATAAAGGCATAAAGTAACTCTTTAAACTAGATAATTAAGGGTGACCTTTAAAACTTTGCATCACATCATTTTAATCAAAATAATTAATGTCATGCTTTGAGTTTGGCTGAATCTCCCCTTAATATAAATAATAAAGGCATAAAGTAACGAGCATATTATCCCATGACTTTGTTTCTATGCATATAAAAAGTAAATGAGGCATATTTAAAACATAATATTATAATATAATATTCCTTCTTTAAATTAATACGAGGGTTTTCTTATTTTAATTAAAAATATGGAGTCTCATTTTTATTAAAAACATGGGCCCTAACGGAGACGGTGAGGATGAAGAAGTTTTTTTTTACGACAAGAAAATGGAGGTAGAGGCAAGCGAACATGCATTGATCGAGTCATCGACGAGTGGGAAGCAGAGGGATGGGAGTAAAAGTGAAGACTCGAGGGTGAGGTGTTAGTGAATTAGAATCAAAGAGATGGGAATAAAAACTTTGGGACTGGCTCATGATCGCAAGACGAATCCAACCCCACCAGGAAGAAGATGAACCAGCAAACGAAACAAATCCAGGCATGGGAGGAAATAGGAAAGGAGGATGTAGAGGCAAAGACCCACCAGATAAAAATGAAAAAGATGGCAAGAATACCAACCAACCTTCTTTCACAGAAGTGCTTCAAGGAAAACATAAACCTCGGTCCTCGACAGGGAACACCTTCATAACCCAAGGTTGTAATGTCCTCTGTCCAGAGCCAATTATGACAGAAATATGCTAACCGAGACTCATTTCCTTGGTAGGAAAATTTGAGGGAGACCAGACATGGACACACTTCGGTGTTGGGTGGTGATTAAATGGAAATCTAGAGGGTGCTTAGAGCTATCAGCCATGTCCAAAGGGTTCTTGATGGTCCACCTCAACACAGGAAGACACTGACCGTATTTTATCAGGACGCCCTTGGTTTTTTGGGAGGAGAAGTCTCTTCCATTGAAAGTGGGGAGAAGACTTCGATCTAGAGTCGTAGACCATAAATTACGCTCCCATTTGGATGACTCCCGAACTTTCCACCACACTTCTACGAAGATGCGCTCCAATCGATAGCCCGAGCAATAGGGAAATTAGTAGCCATTGATCCAGCAACCCACGCACACCTGATGCAAGCACGTATATGCATCAATGTCAACTTGGAAACATAACTCCCTAGCCAGGTTAACCTAATTTATGAAACTGCCAAGTGAAGCCAGTTGTTGGAGTATTAAAACAAACCCATTTTTTTCTCTAAATTCTAACTGCAAGGGCACCTTTCGTCTCAGTGCCTAAAGCACAAAAACACACTAATAGAGTCACAAACTGTGGCCCACCATGTCCAGGGATAAAATTAGAAGATGAAGGCTAGAAAGGGACATAACTAGAACCGTAAAGGCAAGCAACAAACTTTACCTCCTCCAACTAGTGATAAGCAAAAGGCAAGTTATTTGTTCACCATCTCCAATAAATTTGATTTACTTAGCAATTTTGGTCGCAATGAAAAATTCTAATTTGAGGAAATCCCCTATGAAGAAACCCCTGATCCAAACCCCATCATTCAATCAGATGATATTGATGTCATCCCTCAGAAAAACCCCCTCCCATCCCCACTCGGATGCCCTTCCCCTGCTCTCGACAAAGGTTGTGATTCCTTGAATCTCCCCTAGACCGCCTACACCCCCATTACCCCACCTAGCAAGACTGGGATGCCCCGATCCCTGTCCAAATCCCCCAAATCCAAGGCTGACAGTGATGATTCTTCCCAAGAGTCCTGGAAACCTTGGAGCCCTTATTACAATTAAGTGTCCACAAAGATTTATCCAATTTTAAATTGGGCCCAAAAAGAACAAAATAATAAATTAATAATAAAATGTACATATTTCACTAGTGGGTAAACTATTCTACAATTCAAATGATTCCTTCCCAATAGTAATGGTGTAAACTTTGCAATTGTATTAAAGAAAAAAAGAAGGCCAAAAATAAGCAAAGTACTCCCACCTTACCCTCTCTTGTATTTTCCCTACCTTTTAAATGATAAAATGGAATCTCACTATTTGGGTGAACTACAAAAAGGTTCCCTTTTAATATTTTATTAATAAATCAGCCACTTGCTCATGAGGGAAGAAGAGCTGGAAAAAATTATAAAATGTGAGACAAGCAATGGAAAAGGGGAGGGAAATATGGGGCTTATGGAGTATGCTCTATACCTTGGTAGATCAAAAACCAAAAAGCCTTAGGAAAATACTATGTGTTAATTGAATGGTATTTTGTAATATTGAAATATTGAGGTTAGCATGAGGAGGGAACCATGGTAGTAAGCTTGGAGAAAGAGAATGGAGGCCATACTTTGGAGGAAGCAAAAATCGAGGATTGGATGCCACAAGGAGGAAATTTGTTATGATCCAGGTTAATTATTTTATTTAATATACTCCTTTGTTTCATTATTTGAATATGCTTTATTCGCATTTATATTTGTGCTTCATATTCTATTTAATTTTTATTGGGTACAATATAAATA
The DNA here is from genome assembly GCA_028583015.1 of Wollemia nobilis. Classification (NCBI taxonomy): domain Eukaryota; kingdom Viridiplantae; phylum Streptophyta; class Pinopsida; order Araucariales; family Araucariaceae; genus Wollemia; species Wollemia nobilis. The sequence goes on along the minus strand of JAQPPZ010009299.1, from coordinate 37,429 downwards.
GTTATATGGGTAATTGCACTACCTCTAGGAAAAAATTTTGTTCAATACAATCTTATATTTGGGTCAGTATTTGAGCGGATGATTGGAATAGTCCTTAAATTATTCATGGGTCTACATGGTCTAATTAGTAGATTAGGCCATGTACTCCTTATAACTCTCTTATAGACTAAGGTGGGTGTTAAATGAATCGATCTAGATTTATTAACCCTACATAGTCTAATATAACCTCTTACTTGATTAAAAAATTTAATCTAATTTTAAGGGACTTTAAAGTAGACTATTGTTAGCTTGCCTACACTAAGAGTATCACCATAACCACTAGCGATGCCACTACTGCCACCGTTTTGTGGATACTTATTCTATTATGTGTGGATAGACTTATTATGTATCCAAGCTTGTGATACTTTATATGTAGGATATTGTTTCCCTAGGATGTCTTAAAATTATTCAAAGACCCCTATGTTATACTCTCAGCTAATATATCCAAAATTTAGAAACGAATCTACTTGTTTATCCTTGATTGGGGGTTGCATAGTAGAATGGCATCACTCTTGAGAAACCAATGGGTATGAGTAAAAATAAAATATGAATTGACCCTCTAGGAATTGTCTTTCCTTCTGTTGAAATATTTTTATAATGTATACCTAAATAAATTCCTGCACTGATGCTCTATGAGAGTTCTACAAATCCTTATCTACATCTACAATTAAACCTATGGTTCAAACACCAATCTCAAGAAATCATTGATCAGACCCAAAGCTTGCATATATCTATTTCACGTTGAAGTAGCTAAAGAGGATATTTGGTCCATATCTAACGATATTTTGGGTGGTTGTTTAATTCTATCATAGATCTAGTGCCTCTGTTGAAAACATGACCATAGATCAACTCCATGAGTGTCATTTGGAAATATTTTTCATTTTAGTTGATGACCAAAAAAGGTAAGGTAGAATCCAAAGAATCCTATGCATCATCCAAAAAACATTAAAAGGTATTACACCAAGTCTAAGTCTTGATATAGGAGGAATATTAAGTTTTTTAAGATACCACTTGATCCCCCATTTGTGTGGTGTGTTTGTACCCACGGGGAATTGACAAGGTGGAAGGATCTACAAAGATCCTGATTGTAAAATACCACATGAAATATCTAAATATAGAAGGAAATATTTAAGAGGTAAGAGACTCCCTAAATAAAATCTCCATGCTTTAGTGGACCTAATACCCCTTGCACCGGGACTTGGTGCCCTCCCTCCTTACATGTGTACATATTTTAAGACCTAGCATGTTGACTTCTAGTCTTCCATAATTTACTGATTGGTTGTTGACTCTCATCCTCACTCCCTACTTTGGAATGGTATATCACCTTACAACTTGGTAGGATCAGATAGTTTGACTATATTAGTGTCACTTGGGTTGAACCAAGTGTGCAACCAAATATTTTGGAAGCTGAAAAACAAACCTATTTAAAGTAATTGAATGCTAGTCCTAGTAAATATGTGCATTATGCTCGTTGGACTATGGCATGGTTCAAGCATAAATAGAGACTGTTCGAACATGTAAAATCACAACTATGGATATTGATACATGTGAGGACCATATGGATGAAATGGAATTTGGCCATAAAATGTATTATAAGGTATTACCTTTGTATAAAATATTTTTATACTTAATTAGGAGTCCTCAATTAGTGGCAAGATTAGCTACTAAACTCTGGTCGAGGTTTACCATAGAGTCTTGATAAAAAAACTAAAAATTGAGTGGATGATCCACTAAAATAATATTTTGATAAACTTGGTTTTAATGCACTTACATTTGGAAGTATTATTATAAAAACTATCCTCTTACTAAATGAAATAAAGGTATCCAATATAATGAAGTAATTGGATATGATTCTAAATCTGATTTTAAGAAAATTTGGATAACGAAAGTATTGGGTATTTTGTACAATTAATCTTGGAAATGATTATGGAGTAAATTGTAGCCCAATTACAAATTAGAGGATAGATTTTCATAAGTCTATAATGAAACTAGTGGGTATTTTGTACAATTGATCTTGGAAAGGGTTTTGGAATGAATTATAGCCTAGACTTTATGGAAAACATATGAAAGGTGTAATCTTGTGTGATAGATTACAAGGTTGATTTGTAATATTTTGTGATAGATTACAAGGTTGACTTGTAATCTTGTGTGATATATTACAAGGTTAATTTATGTTTAAAGGTGTAATATTGTGTGATAGATTATAAGTTTGATTTGTAATATTGTGTGATATATTACAAGGTTGATTTATGTTTAAAAGTGTAATCTTGTGTTATAGATTGCAAAGTTGATTTGTAATATTGTGTTATAGATTATAAGGTTGATTTGTGTTGAAAGGTGTGATCTTGTGTGAGATATTAAAAGTATTAATTTGTTTTTAAGGTGTAATCTTGTGTTATAGATTACAAGTTTGATTTGCACTTTAGAAGTAATGTGTTTGATAGATTACAAGATAATTTATGTTCGACTATTAGGTAACCTTGTTTGATATGTTACAAGAAAAAGAAGATGTACTATTGTTGATAGATTAAAAAGGTAAACAATTATAGGGATTCTAGTATAACCATATGGAATATCCTCATATGATTTTAATCAAATGATAATATGGTGGAAATTTTCTAAGTTGTGAAATATGAATATGGGGAGATTAGGTATGGGATCTTATCTTAGAGAGAGTATGGGATCTCTTCATATGTTATGTAAAACCTTAGATAATTATTGGATCCTATTGATTTAATGGAATAATGGTATCTAGATTGGAGAATGGATGTGGGTTTCATTCATGATGGAATTATGGGGTTCCCTCTTGGTAATTGATTAAATTTATCCTTAATATGTAATTTATGGTCATTCATAAATATGTAGATATAAGAATTTGTGAGATTATTATTTATTGCATTGATGGCTTAGAGAAAGGAAATATGGCATTTTCTTATTTGCATTGCAATTAAAAAATTAACAAGTTGGTTTCTTTAGTTGCATATTGGTTTAGGAAAGGACTTGTGGGATGCCTTTCTATACTTGTATTTATGACAATTTAAGTTTATGAAATGAGAGGAGAAACATATTTTGGAGGCTACGTTTATTCCTCATGAGGGTTCCCAGGGTATATATTGTGTACTTCTATTTTATGGTTTGAAAATATTTTTATGCATGGATTTTGTATTTACTTTCTAGTATGATGTTATCTAGATAGATCACGGATAGTAAATATGATGAAATAATTAAATACTCTTTGATTTCCAATGGAATTTATGAGCACCAGAAATGCTCATTTTATATACACTTTTAAGGGGAATCGTTATTGGTTTAATTAGCATTTGTATTTTTATATTACTTTTGTAAATAATTGATAGAAAATGAATTATTATTCTTGACTGGTGTTTTTAATGTAAAATATGTATAAATACATATTTTTGCTACCACTATAGTATTTTTGAGCATATATCCCATTTGGACCTGCTAATGCATGAATACATATTGAAAGGTATTATGGTAAATGGTGGAGGTAGGTTCCTAACCCCAAACGATTGGAGGCACATAACTCGCAACCATTGGAGGTGCCTAAATCCCAACCATTGGAGGTGCCTAAATCCTGACCATTTGGAGGTGCCTAACTTTTTACTATAAAATGGAGCTATGTTCAAACATTGACCGATTGACCAAACCAACGTTGACTGGTTGACCAATTGACTATGCACTTTCCAAGGAGGTTGTTGCACAAAATATAAAGGAGAAATATTCATATTTTATGCATATTAGATTTTAAACATGCATTATCATTAAAATAGAATAAATCACTTTTATTCTAAGTTGATCGATTGACCGATTGACCATGTAAGCTTTTTAAAGCATTATTTCTAGGATGCATTATTTTATGACTAGTTTGTTATGTACACCTAAGAATTATTATATTTATCCTTTTGATAAACAATCATGCTTTTAACAGGGTAATAATATCTATGCATAAACGGATTATAATAAGTTACGTCATATGATTAAAAATATACCATTTTGTTATTGTAACGAGATCTAGCTGCATTTTATATAAGAAAATAGGCCAAATTAATAGGTCAATGACCAAATACACAAAGAACTATTTTAGTTATTTTGTTTTGTATAATTTACGAGTTGCAAATACTCTTACTTTCATAAAAGTGGGCTTTACATAATTAATCGTGTGGACTCCCTGTGGAAGCCTATGTCCACTCCCTGTAGTAGTCCTCCCCTATTTTATTTGTATCATTTATTTTTAGTATATTATATTTACTATTTTATTTCCTGCTTTATTTTAATTCGACTGTGTGTTTTAATTTCCTACACTTTAATTTCTTGCACTATTATTTTTTAGTATTTTATTTTCAATACTCTAATTTTAGTTTGTGATTTATTTATTTATTTAATTTTCTGCACTTAGTTTAATTTAGTTTTGATGAAATGAAAAATGTTTAAACATCCCCCACCAAAATAATAGGTACAAAGGAATTCATTTCCCATAATACAGACATATATTGTGCATGACACTCATAAGTTTATGAACTTACTAGATTGATAATTTATGGAAAAGAAATGATTATTTTCTAAACATAATTTTTTCTCACCATTTTGGCATAATTTTTAGGGAGTGTCAAAACTATAGTGTTATGATCCATAGGTCAATTAGAAAGTCCATTTAAATAACCTATAAATCCTCTAAATGAGAAGCATGAGTCTATAAAGGACCTATATTTAAGTTCTCCACATGCTCCTATAGGGAGCAAGTGGAATATATCATCTCATGAATAAAAAAAGAGATTTTAGATCCACGTGGTCTGAAGGGTCAACCAATCTACATAAATATGTGGCTTCAAATGATATTAAGAAGCAAGGTAGATCGACTGTGCAAGGAATTAAACTCAATCACAAATGAAATGAATCTCAATCACAGTGCAAGGAATTATATTGGTCACAAACGACATGAATCTCAATCACAACTTGGTGGTCAAGTTTTTACAAGAGTATTACCCTCTTTAAACTCCGAAAGAGCCCAAGCATATCCCATGTGGGACAATGTCTTGAGTGGACCTTTCAATATTATGATTGTACGATATTGAGCACAAAATAACTCTACTAATTCACATTGGTAATGAAGAGTAGAGAATAAAGACCTCTTTAAAACCTTATCCATTCAACTTTCTTGGCAAATATCAATTGTTAGATGCATAAATTCTATATATAGGTATATTTTTCTTCACACTGGTGGCTTGACATCTCTATTCAAAATGAAACTAGGCCTCTAATGTAGACATATAAATTGACTTGTTATAACAAAGCATACCATTTGTAGAATGTGTAGAGCAAAAAAATTACACACCTAACAATGGAAAATGAAATACATATATTGCTCTATTTATTTAAACACTAAAAAAGAAATATTTTATGTAAGCATGAGAGACAAATAAGTGAAATAAATGGGGTTCTCTCTATATTATTTGATGTGTCAAATTCGTGATTACAAAACATCCCCTCGAGGGCTTTAAATTGATACACTAATTACAAATGTGCCAAAAGAATAAATCCTTTAGAAACTCAAGTGCACTCCAGCATCTTCCTCGCACTCAAAAATCATTCAAGAGTGGGCTTTTAATTTTGTTGTAATGTTCTATCGATGTTATAAATTTTTTATCCTTCCTTGCATGCTATGATACCTAGATCTACACACAGAGAAATAAGATTTGTTAATATCATGTGCATATTGAAATGCAATTAAAGTGATATATGCGATAATGAGCTTGAAAGAGGAAATGTATAATAGACAATGGGAAACTATTCTAAATGCTACCAAAACTTAGGATCATGTATATAATGTACTCTAGAAATGATCTAAGAAATAAAAGAAAGAAAATTGTACATAAATTTATGGTTTTCCCTAGACATGTCGATTAGGACTACAAAAAAAGAAATGCATAATAATAGGTGCAAAACAACTCAAAATTACACCAAAACTTAATATAAGTTGTAAAATCTACTCTAGAATTTATCTATGCAAAAATAGAACAAAAATTATGCTCAAATTCATGGATGTCCCTGGGTTTACCATTTTAAGACTACTAACCATGTTAGGTGGGGACGACCACCAAATATAGTTGTTTTTGCCACCAATTCCTCTATGATTTGGTCCAAACTACTCTTAGGGGTATTTTCACAAAATTATAGGATCTTATTCACTTAAATGGGTTAGGTTTGTAAATGGATTATGTGTTTTAGAATTAGTTTAAAACCTCCTTTGCTTTATGGATATCTCAAGGAAAAACATGTGGTGAATTGGCAATAAATATTGATAGCACTTCGTGGTAAAATATTGTAAAGAATCCTCTTTGAAATTGGGTGGAATGAATCCACTTTATAGATCAAGTGAGCATATGATCAAATAATTATGCTTGGACATGTAAGATAAGTGCCACCATTTTTCCAAAACTTGCCATGCATTGGAGGAGAAAGAATATCCAATTTGGGCCTCCAATTTGCAACTTGGCATGGGAGTTATATGTCCTAATATTGGTATGCTTCAATGGGTAGGGTAAATGGTAGAATATCAATGACATTTATCTCACATTTGACATTTTAAGGGTCCAAGGCCATGGTCATCCCACCCAAGGATGATTGATGGTGGTCATCTCTGGGTAGGATGGCCATGAACTGTGGCTATCTTAGGGTGGGATGACTATGCCTACATGGCTCAAAACTTCCCAAAAGTGGAGTAGAAACTCCAAAAAGTGGTTAGGACCACTATTTAACCTCTGAGGGTTTCCCAAGGGGGCCATATGGTGTCAACTAGAACATGTCTTAACAGTGTAATAAGATTGACTTGATTTTAGTGTGTATAGATATTTGGCATGCATTGTGTGCAGTACAATTTGGAAAAAAAAAATAGACAACAAAAATATCAAATGATTAAGTTTATTTAGTAATCTAACCAAATTTAAATTCCCCAATCATGGAAAGAGCATGCATCCTTGAATCCATGCTTCTAACGAGTTCAATAAATTTATTCAAGTACAACCTTTCATATTAGGCTTACTTAATCTTGGAAATTATTCAATCATGAAGAGGTAATACATATTATCATTCATGCTTCCATGTATCGAGAATTTTTTTAATTGAAAGTTTTACTTGTTTTTTGCTGCAAGAAGGGGCATGCTTGTTTTTGGCAATGATTTACTGATGAATGTGGTTTGCATGATTGAGTGTTTGATTATTGATTTTTATTATGAATTCATTAATTATGAATACCCCATCAAGTTATGAGTCAATCAGGAAATGACCAACAATAAAAGTGATGAGTCACTTGATCCATATAACTTGGTTGGGATTCCTTTAGCTTTACCCATTGTAAAATTTCTTAGTTTTGTGAGGATTTGGATTATTTTGTTGATATTTCATGGAAGAAAGGAATTAAACACCTCATTCCCATGGAGTGGTATAACCAAAGTGGTATTCTTGGGGATTGAAGTAGATACTTTTCAATTCATCCATGAGCAAATTGGTTCAATCTTGATCCATTGTAAATTTTATTAGATTTGATCTAGTTTTGTGGTTTTTAAGCCATTTTTGTTGCTTTTTCTGTTGTTTTTTAGGTGTTTTTGGTGGCTATTATAGGGTGGGATGGTTGTATAGTTTGTGGCTATCCTAGGGTGGGACAATCACTAGATTTTATAACCATCCCACCTTAGTATGATCATACCTTTTGTAGGGCTATTTAAACTCAAAATTTAAAAAATGTTGTGCACTTCTAATTTTGTAGTTTGAGAGGTGAGGAGTAGAAGAGTGATTTTATGAAGCGAAGCACTGCTAAAACCATACCATAGTCACCATGAGCCAGCATGTAAAATCGTAGAGCGATGAAGCCGACGCGAGATGGTTAAGGGCTGAATTTGCTACTACATTTTGTTACTTTTGGAAGTGTAATTATCTTCATCTTTTGTAAATTAAACACACCAAATATTGGTAAATGAACCTTGTTAGTGGTGAGATTTGATTTTTTGTACCTTACTATGTGTTTTTGTGTATTTTTGTTACATATTTTTCGTATTTTTGTAAGGTTTTTTTACTTGTTTTTGGTGGTTGGAAAGGCCATTTTTGGGTAATTTTTGGGGCTACCCTTGGGAGGTACGATCATATTGAGCTGTTAGGGGACTGGTACGACCATGATTTTGCCAAAACAATACCCTTTTTAGCTGTTTTTATGTTTCTTTTTGCATATTTTTGTTTTTTTGTATTTTATTTTTAAGCTTGCTTGCACCTGCAAGGTGATCAAGAGCTGGTATCAATTTTTGACTCTCTTTAGGACCACTTATAGCCTACTGACATAGGATGATTGGAAATGGCTTGATGCAATTGGTATAAATAAAGTGACACGACTAGAGCTAGTGATGTTAGACAAAGCCTACCTAACCACATTGATAGATCTATGGGACCCTCGCACCAACACCATCCACTTTCCAACTAGGGAGATGAAACTAGCCCTAGAGGATGTCTACCATATTTTGCATATTTTGATAGAGGGGGACCTAATTATATCTACTCATCAGGATCTTAGAGATACGATTTTGTAGAGATACTTCAAAGTAGATTGGCATGAGTCACTGTGAGATTTTCCTAGCAGAGGTATCCTAGTGGATCTATGCTACGAGGAAGAGGTCTTGACTATAAGCTATACCCTATTGTTGATGCTTATTTCTACAATGCTATTGCTAAAATCATTAGGAGCCATATTCCCATGGAATATTTTGGAGTTAGCATTTTCATTGGTGGATTGCACCATAGAGAGATCATTAGCAATGGCATGGGGTACTACTTTGTTGGCACATCTCTATAATGAGTTGTACAATATCTGCCATCATGGGAAAAAATTATTGGGTTGTAACTTTCTATTGCAAGTGTGGGGATGGAGTGACCGTCGGGGCTACCTTGGATGATGCAATCACAACTCATAGATAGAGAGATAAGATATGGTATCCTATGGCAGTAGGATTAGGAGAGGGATTAGATACATCCTAATGTAGGTTCGATTGATCATTATGTAGATTTATTTGTATGTTTTAGGGTATATGTGGTTATCTGGAGACCATACATAGACTATCCAACATGGCCTAAGGCTAAGGTATAACTTTGATAGGAATGATGAGGGTGGTGGCTAGTTGGTCAACATGGAATCAAGTGAGAGTACTTCCCATATGCATGAGTGCTATAGTATTTTGGGCTATGCCAGGGGATCCCTAGCGATCCAATTATCTATCAACACCATGGTGATGAGAGGACACTAACTTGGCATATAGTGGAGGTAGTTGAGGATGATGCACTTCATGTGAAGGCTACTTTTGAGAGAGATGATGTTGATACGACAATATAGTATGAATCCTAGTGGATGATGCATCAGTAGCATAGGTATGAACCACTATGGGGTGCTATTATTATAGGGGTAGAGGAGGCTTGCATAGAGGCTCCATATAAGGCTCTAGTTGAAGAGGAGCTAGACCTAGGTGAGAAAACTGATAAGGGGGTAGACTCAGGGGAGCGATATGTGCATAACTAGACAAATGATGAGTGGATGGACTACATAGATTCAAAGGGCAATCAAGGGGACTATGATGAGGATGATTTTGATGATTAGGGGATGTAGGTACAGGTGGAAGCATGTGATGCCACCATTATAGAGATACAAGGTGAGCTGATCAGAGGGAGACACGAGTGGTAGGGATATACTAAGGAGAGGTATTTTCTATAGGTATAGGTGCAGACTGTATAGGTAGATATTGATCGATAAGAACTAGTTATTGAGGGGTAGGGAACCATGATTATGGGCTAGGTAGTATAACTAGCCATGGTTTGGTAATAGGTTAAGATAAGGAGCTTAGACTAGGGGGCATACAGTAGTGGTGATGTAGCTAGGCTATGGGAGGAGGTGACACAACTATAGACTTTATTGAGTGACTACTAGGATCATCGTCGAGAGGAGCTATCATACACACAAGTTTTGTAGGATGAGGTAGCACACCTTAGAGGGCATTTACTAGCTTATCCTTCTGCTAGTGGGTTGCAAAAAAGTAGGAGTTGTACAAGGTAGTCATTTGCAAGGATGGAGGCTTCTAGCTCTATGACAAGGGTAGATAGGGAATGGGTTAGTAGATCTAGGATATTTCAATGGATGATGTCTGAGTGTTGGGGTTGAGTGTCATTGTACCAGTTCTATGTGACCATGGCTTTTGAGACTTTGCAGTTATTTTTATTTTTGGATGCTTGCAGCATGAGGTCTGAGGACCCTCTTTATTTTAGCCTACGAGAAGTTTTTGGATCATGATGTAGCTTCTTACCCCATACATATACATATATATGTGAGCTCTTTTATTTTCATCGTGTATTTCCTTATTATTTTATTGGATGTATGCAATGCTTATGTTTGCTTTAATGATGCTTTGATGGATGCATGTATTGTAATACGATGTTGTTGATGATATGGATATGGATATGTGTGGATGCATAATGAAAAGGATGATTTGTTTATATGTATTATGAAATATGAATACTATTTGACACACTATGTTAGCACCATAGACTGTATAAAATTCATCGATTAATTTGTAATGTTATCATGAGACTATGTGATGGATTTGTGAAAATGTAAAATGATAAAAATGTGATAAAATGGTATGGAATGGAATGAATAGTAAGATGTTATAGAATATCATTGAGGGTTTCATGAGACTCAAACACTCTAGCCAACTATTCAAAAGTTATATAGTAACCATGCAAGACTTTTTGACAAGGTACGAATCTCCTAGGATGACCAAGATATTCAATATCCCTGTGTGTGAATTAATTTATTATTATGATAATGCATAAATTTACACCAGTGCCAAACATGATTGATGCAACCCATATGTATTTAATATCACCCTATGAGTATCATTATCCTAAGTTTTATATATAGTCATATTAGACCATTAGATAATACTGGCTACCAAAAGCTATCTCATCCACATGCAAACATTGGTCAGTACAAAAGCAGGATGCTAATATGACAAACATATCATCATGCATAAGTATACCGCCATTGCTAAAAATGCTTGATGCCACCTACCCTATAATGAGGATCACCTCATGGTTTATCAAATTCTAAGAATTTTAGGGATTCAAGTTTAGTACTTATTTCTTTTCTTTTATTTTTGAATTGCTCCAAGGATATGGTGAGCAAGGGATTTTGGGAGTGGTGATAACAACTGTTTATTTTACTTTTCGCTTTTTTTAGTGGTGAAAACCACTATTTCTTTTGGGGATTTTTGATGTTTGTGAAAACCACTATTTATTTTGTATTTAGGTAGGGATGAGCTTGTTATTTTATCAATTCTTAGTATTTTTGAACCATGCACACAGGGGGATGAGGAAGGTAAAATTTTCACTTAAGGTAACCCGAACCAATTTGTAGTTTCAATATTTCCTTGTGAAAATTTTGGTTTTAATGTTAAAATGTGTTAGGATTTTGATGTATACAAGGTATAATCAGAGCAAGACTCTACCTTCTAAAAAAATTAGCCTAGCTTTCTATAAAATCTAAAAATAAAACTAGATATAGTTCAGCGACTAAAAATCCTAAAGACGCCCTATAATAAATGATTAGGTTAAGGGAAAATGACACAAATATGAAAGGTTGGAAATGTGGATGGAAATGATAATTGTAATGTAAATGGGTGTGAATGGTGACTTTTGACAAAGTTGACTCTGAAAGATGTCTAGTATACAAACCTAGTTCTATACATGTATGAGCAACTCTAAAATTTAAAATGTAATGATGGGTATGCCTAATGAAAGTTATTGTATAATGTAGTAGTATGAAATGTGATGTAATATTTTTGTATTTTTATTATTTTAATTATGTTTTTAAATTTTTATTTATATATAGATACATTTGACTAATGGGCTTAGTGGATGCCATTGGGGATTTTGGGTGACCAAAGATTTTATGGATACCTTTGGATATTTTTGGGTGACCAAAGGGTTTATGGATACCTTTGAGATTTTTTGGGTGACCAAATGGTTTATGGATACCTTTCAAGATTTTGTTAGTGCATGGAACTTTAAGATGAAAAGGCTAGAGATGAAGGATATTCAGTGGTTTAGGTTCCTCATTCCAACAATGTAAGCTAGGAGTTAAGTTCTAGGTCCAATATAACTAGTGATAACAAATGGACCTAACCATTTTTTTGTAAACTTGTATCACATATGGGGTGACAAGTTAGATTTTTTGTTGGTTCTCTTCTAGGACAAGATCAAAAACTTGAAAGTATCTAGGATGGATTTTCATGTTATAGGATCTCTTAAGTCACTTTTGATAAACACGTAGGTGCTCAAGAGCATTAAAAACATGTTAATTAAGAAAAGTTAGTTGATCCAAGTGAGCCTGCCTTGCAATTTCATCATCGATGAATTCTTGCATGGATAAGCACAATGATGATATTTCTAACTCTAAGGGCATGGCTACCTCAACACCATACCCTAGATAAAATAAATTTACCCCAATGGGTGTCCAAATACTAGTGTAGTAGGCCCAAAGGGAAAGAGGTAATTGATTATGCCAATCTTTGTGATTATCCTTAATGATTTTATTTAAAATGGCAATCACTATTTTGTTTTATGCCTTAGCTTACCCGTTGGCTTGCGGATAATAAGGCATACAAAAGCTGTGTGGATGTTATATTTGGCTATTAAATATTACACATATTTATTCTTGAAATATGGCCCATTATCTGAAATGATTTTGGATGGAATACCAAAATAAAATATGATATTATGTAACATGAACTCCGCAATGCGAGGTCCAGACATAGTGGTAAGGGAAATTGTTTCCACCCATTTTGTGAAATAATTTGTGGACATAATGATGAACATGTGATGGCCTGAGGAAGGGGGTGAGATTTTCCCAACTAGGTCAAACCCCATTGCAAAAAAGGCCAAATCAATTGAATTGATTGTAAGGCATGAGAAGGTACATGTGTCAAATTAGCATGGTGTTGACACTTTGTGCACTTCTTAACATAAGCGTAACACTACCACTCTAAAGTTGGCCAATAATAGCCCATGCAGAGAATGCACTTTACGATGGCCATACCGCTAAAATGGCCACCACATGTACCATCGTGTGCTTGGGCAATCGCCCAAACTAACTCTTGAAGTTCTATGTAGTGAAGGAGGATACCCTCATAGCCTCGATGATACAAAATATCTCTAAGATATATTTTGCCACTTTTTTCTTGAAAGTATATTTTGTGGTATGCAATAGTTTAAAAGGGATATTACCAAAATTTAGGTAATATTTTATCTGAGTGGACCAATATTGATTTGAATAAGCTTCAATTGAATGAATTACTTGATCCTTTTGAAGTTTATCCCTAGCGAATGTTCATTGGGAGAGAACTTGTAAATATAGCATTATGCTACTATTAAAAGGATTTTAAGGGAATAAAGTCCCCCAAGCGACATTATTCAGGTGATTGTGAATTTGCAAAAATCATTCATGAGAAGGTTCAATTTAAATCATGTGGACTTATGGAATGGAGTGGATTTTCTCATGCTCAATTGCATATTGCTATATCATTTTGACTTGAATGGTGGTTATATCATCAGTAGGGTTCTACGAGATTAAAGACCCCAAGGAGACCATTGTATCCCCAAAATTGTTATATGATCGAGGGATTGCCTCGATGTCATACCATTTGAATTTCATCAAAATTTTATCCACAAGGTTTTTGTAGGCTTTTAAGATTGGATATTTGCATTGGTATATTCCCTTGACATGGTTCACTATGAGCAAAGAATCACCAAAAATGTTGATCTTAGTTATTTTCATGTGATTTTCATTTGAAGACCTATGAGAAGAGCTGCATACTCGAATTTATTATTAGTTCATGGGAAATTGAGTTTGAATGAAAGGACATTGGAGCCCCTTGAGGTGTGAAAAAACATAATTCTTGCATCACCCCCTTTCTCATACTTAAAGCCATAAAAAATAGAGTCATGTTAGCCTAGGATTTAGGCTCTTCAAGATTAGGTGATTCTGACACTTGAAAGACTCCATCATCGGGAAAATCTATGTTAAGAGGCTTATCATCTTGGAGAGGAGCTTCTACGAGTTGATCGGTGATGACCTAAGCTTTTATTATTTTTCATATGATGAATTCAAGGTCAAATTCCATCAACAACATGATCCATTTCACCGTGTAATTGTTATGATAAATATGAATCATCATAAATTGCAATGGATTATAATTGGATACTACATACATGGTATTATTGATCATTTAATGGCATAACTTTTTAGTGGAAGAAACCACTGCTAAGCATAGCTTCTCAATGTATGCATATTTTATTTCATAACTGACCAGGGTGCGACTATTATAGTAAGTAGCCTGTTCTTTGCGCAATTCATTCTTTTGGGCTAACATGATGACCAATGCAAGATTAGTAACTGAGATGTATAAATATAATGACACTCCTAGTTGGGGAGGAGCCAATACTGGTGGTGAAGCTATATATTATTTTATTTCATCAAGTGTAGCTTGAAACTCATCATCCTAGTTGAATGTGACCCCCTTGTGTAACAATTTATTCATCGATTGGAACTTATTAGATAACTATGCTATGAAGGGCTTTATAGATGCGACCTTACCTTGTAGACTACACAACTGCTTTATGGTAGTAGGAGAGGGCATCTCAAGTATTATCCTGAATTTTTTTGGATCAACTTTGATACCTCGTTTAGAGAACAACATGATGCCAAATATGCACTTCTTGGTATTTAGTCTAACATTATGTTCGAGAAGGCAATCAATAACTTTGCACAATACATCAATGTGCTCATGGTGTAATATATATTTAACCAATAAGTCATCCATGTAATATTCCAAATTTTTATCCATGTAGTTGTGGAATATATAAATCATAACCTACTGGTAAGTTTCCCCAACGTTTTTAATGTTAAAAGGCATGCCTTTCTAAAAAAATATCCCCCAAGACATTGTGAACACCATTTTGAGTTTGTCCTTTGGATTAATACAAATTTTATTGTATCCAGAGAAACTCTCCATTAGGGTTAACATCTCATGGCCTGTTGTGGTGTCTACTAAGACATCAATATTTGGCAATAGGAATTCATCCTTAGGACTTGATTTATTTAGATCACAAAATTTGGTGCAAATACAAATTATCCTATCAGGTTTCTTGATAGGAACCATATTGGAAATCCACGATGGATAATCCACTGATACAATGAGATTGACATCTAAAAATTTTGTAGCTCATATTTCACCATTATGGATATTGTTTGATGCATTTTGCATAGCTTCTTCTTGAGTGGTTTTGCGTTTGGATCAAGTGTAATATTATGAGTTATGAGATTTGGATCTAGTCTCGGCATATCTTCGTATGACCACACAAAATATTTCTTCTTCTCTTTGATAAGAGCTATGATATCGACTTGATTAGTGAGGGATAAGCCTTTCCTTAACTTGATGAATTAAGGATTTTTAATATCTATACTGACATCACTATCAATTGTTGGCTCAATTGACATATGATATCTCTCCTCAAACAAGTTTGGAGTAGGGATTATATGAATATTGTCAGCTACGTTTATGTCATCGATTGAAAATTTTGGCTCAACCTCAACATGAAAGACATCTTGAGTAGACCTTGGAGTAAAATAAAATGGTTGTAACATCTCATCGCAAGGCTAATAATCGAAATGATAAGGTGGATAATCTCCTCAATCAAAATTGATTACCCCCAATTTGAGATGCAGTGGCTTTGATGGGTTATTTGGATCATGCAGGGACATAAAAAGATCTATAGAAATCATGTCAATGGATGAATGATATCCCCTAGGTTGCTGATGGGGTCTATTGACAATATGTTATCAAAATATTTGTGGAGGTTTTTGTAGTGGAAATGGAATGATCGAAGGTGGTCAATACGGATGTGAGTGAGCTTGCTCTTCCATAGGTATAAACTGTCACTAGATAGGGTGCTATAATGGAAACACACATAGATAACCCTATCTTCATCATCCAAAAATATGATCTATGTGTATTCGATGTGCATACTAGAAAATTTGATAGATGTTACTTAGTAATATGACTCATCATCATATGTCTATTCATAGGGAGGACCTTGATCTTCTTCCTCATTTTCATGTGGAAGTGTATGAAAACTTTCACCTGTCTCGTAAGATCGGGTTAACTCATAAGATATCTCTTTCTCTCTCATGGATGTAGGGAAGTAATCCCCCAAATAATGGATATGAGTAGGATTGGTGTAGGGATCATGCATAAGCTCATCCCTATAGTTTAGGCTCATGTGCTCTAAAATATCAGTGAGGACATCAAGAGGTATAGGTTTGTTGTGTCCTAAACCAAACTTATCATATGGTATTTGATATTGTGGTTGGTAAGGAATGTGAGTACCTTATTCATACAACCCCAAACCATAGCCATGCGAATTGTAGAGGTTTATATATCTCATGGAAAATTTAGGATTAGACATGTAATTAATATCTATAAATAAGGACTCTTCATATTCTTCCTATCATTGATATGGTTCTATGTCATAGTCAATACCCTCATAAATGAAATTCATTTGATGAGGGGGTAATCCTAGAGGTACAATGGTACCTATGGAAATATGAGGTTGACCCATAACTATCTCAATGGCAAGAGTTGTTGGGATGTTCCTTACGAAGCATTCTCCTAAACTAGTGGTAACTAGATGAACTATGACTTATGGCAGCAAATATGGATGAGATAATAGCAATGCTTGATTTTAATTAATATTTACCTCATGAGGTGGTTCCTCATCTAATGGACTAGGAATATATTATGTGGATATGGTATATATGATTGGTGGTATCTCACCAATAGGCCTTTTCCTCCTATTCCTCTGTGAAGGATCCTATTATGATGAAGGTATATATGGGGGTGCCAATAATGAGGATGGTATGGTAGAAGGTGATGATGGATTGGTGGAAGGTGATAGTGAAGGAGTCAAATATTGGCTATATGTATTCGATTGAAAGTCTAGATGGGTAACATATCATTTCTAGGACACTACTCAAAAGGATAGTTGAAATAAAAATTTCATCGCTACACAAATACTCGAAAGGATAGGGTGGAGAAGCATAAAGTGGGCTTCTGATGCCTAGATCCAGAGGTCTTGTTATCTATCAATTTCATTGATTGCAACAATTCTTTGTACGCATTAGAGGATTTGATATCCTCTTATTTTATTTGAACCTACGAAGGAGGGCAAGGAATATCAAGCCTATTACATGGTGGTTGAATGTCATCCACCTTGCCTCCATAAGGTGCTTTAGGATATTCATCTTCTGGTTCAAACTCGGTGTAGGGCTCGTAAGGTGTCTCTTAAATTTACCTACAATGAGGAGTAAGCACCTGTGGAAGGTGATCGATGTTTGGCTAGGGAGAAAAGTCTTGATTATGCCTAGGAGTTTGAGCAGGTATCATTTGGTTAGGTATGGGAGGCCTATATGATTAAAAGTAGGTTACCCATGATGAAACCCCTGTCTATGAGTACTTGGGGTACGAACCCTATCATGTAAGGTATCTTGAAATAGCTCATAATTTTTCTAATAAATTATTTTATTTTATAATTAATGTTGGTAGTCTAAGCATTCTTTATTCTACCAAAGATGATTGAATTGTTCTTGGCGCTCATCATATCTCTTGAACACTTGATTTATCTATTCTACTGTATGGGTCCTATGAGCCATAGAAGTATCACCCTAGGAACTATCTCATTTAGTATGGTCTGAAATATTCACTACGAGCTTCTCTCAATCGAGGAATGACATGTTCACTTGAGGTTCAGTCCTAGACACACATTCTTTGTACTTAGATGGCATAGAGGCACATCATTCTTGGGTGGCATAATGGACTTGAGGATAATAAATTTTTTTATCATAACTTTATTCATTGATGAAGAAGAGAAGGGCTAAATTTTATCACCCCTAGCGATGGGTATCACACTCATCTTGGTACTTAGGTTGCTATAACCTATTAGGGTGGTTTAATGGCATAGCTTGATCATTTAGCCCTACCCATTATGTATAATATTGATATTACTTGTAGGTGGGCATGGTAGATCTAGCAAACATGTGAATGCATGGTATTGCTCTATCTGTTTGCACCTAAATACATAGTTTCCATTCTTGAAAGAAGACATGTGAAGTACCTATGTCTGGGAAGTGTGTTTCCTAATTAGGACCAAAACCTCTAGGTAGGGGTTCCTTGTAGGTGAGGTTCTTGACTTGACATTATAGGACTTGGGTGAGTAGGAGGTTTCCAATGAGGTATGAACATGTCCTTAGGGCTAAATTGGATATTACTTGTGTCTCCTTGCCTACTCTTTGCAACATCAACCCTTGAATGGATTTAGCTGTGGGTGCACACCATAGCTACTTCATACCAAACCTTACGTGATTATCTCATTTATAAATTTTAATAATGCAACATACAAGAACAAAAACATGCAATAAGATAATCTTTTATCTCTTTTAAATATTTATATGTGTTCCCTAAAACTATTTTGTGTATTTTGATTCATTTACAAGGAAAATTTTTATCATGTATTTGAAGTTTTTTTATGTAATTCTCAATTTGTTAAAATTGTTTCACCTGTATACTTGAAAATTGATAATCGACAATGAAATTTCAGTCACGTGAACCAAAAAAAGTATGGATATGAAGCCCATACCTTATCAAGGAGCATAGGTCCTACCAGTCCTCACCCATATTTACCATGGATAGTGATACACCCTCCAAATAGGAATGCATGCTATTTTCCATGGCTAAGATGGTTCTTGGATATGGATTTGGCCAATAAAAAAAGGTTTATGTCAATCATGTGATCCAATGGGTGGATATGAAGCCCACTATCATTGGTATCGATTAGTGGTTGGGGATGAATTCCAACTCACTAATTTTTTCATGGGATGTGGTGTGTGTGGTTCATTTTATACTTAAGAAAAAGTAAAACAATAGAGCACTAAATGAGATTTCACGAAATGCAAAAATAATGTTTTAATTTTTAGAAATATTAAATAGAAATTGAACCTACGAAATACATGCCCTAAATGGCAACCTACCCATTAGGTAGGTCGCAAGCAACCAAACCACATAGATGCATTCCTACTGGATTATTTTTATAATTTTCTTCTTTTTTTGTTGTTTTTACAATTGAATATAAGTGAAATCTACCTTTCAAGAAAACAATGGGAGAAAGAAAAACTAAGATTGATACTTTTGAATAGTAAAAATGCAAAAGCAAGGTGTGGTTACTTAGCATGAAAGCCTATGATTATGCTATTTTTGTCAATTTGAGTTTCAAAACCTCTATTTTGTGGTCATTCTTGGATGGGACGGTTGCAAATTTGGAGGCTGTCCCTATGTGGGATGATTGATGTGGCCATCCCTAGGTGTTCCACTTAAGAATTCAAGGATCGTTTCAGGCTATAATGACCAAAACCTATAATATTTTAAAAGTAGAAACTGATTCAAAACTTAGCTAAACCAAATGAGATAGGGGTACCACCACGATCACAACTTTAGAGTGGAAAAATGACACACCTAATAATGGAAAATTAAATGCATCTATTGCTCTATTGATTTAAGCACTATAAAAGTAAAATTTTAAGTAAGCATGAGAGACAAATAAGTGAAAGAAATGGGGGTCCTCTCTATATTATTTGATTTTTCAAATTCATGATTACAAAATGTCCCCTTGAGAGCTCTAAATTGATACACTCATTACAAATATGCCAAAATAATAAATCCTTTAGAAACTCAGGTGCGCTCCAACATCTTCCTTGCACTCATGAATCGTTGAATAGTGGGATTTTGATGCCGCTGCAATGTTCTATCGATGTTATGACTAGCTAATACTTCCTTATGTGTTGTGATACCTAGATATACACATAATGAAATTATATTTATTAATAGCATGTACAAATTGAAATGTAATCAAAGAGATATATGCAATAAGATATTGAAAGAGGAAATGTATAATAGACAATGCAAAACTGTTCCAAATTTTATGAAAACTTAGGATCATGCATATAATGTACTCTGGAATTATCTAAGCAAGAAAAGAAAGAAAATTTTACATAAATTTATGTCCATCCCTGGGCATGAAAATTAGGATTGCAAAACAAGAAATGCATAATAATAGGTGTAAAAAATTAAAAATTGCACCAACTTGATAGAAGGCATAAAATCTACTCTAGAATTGATCTATGCAAAAATAGAAGAGAAATTGTGCTCATATTTATGGTCATCCCTAGGTGTGCCATTTAAGACTGCTAACTATACCAGGTGGGGATAAGCACAAAATCTGGTGGTTTTTGCCATCAAATCCTTTGTGATTTGGTCCAAACTACTCCTAGGGGTGTTTTCACCAAATTTTGGGATCTGATTCACTCAAATGGGTGAGTTTTATAAATGGATTGTGTGTTTTTTAATCACTTGAAAACCTCCTTTGCTTTATGGAGATCTCAAGGGAAAGCACATGGTGAATTGGGGATAAAAATCAACATCATTTCATGGAAAAAAATTGCAAAGACTCCTCTTTGAAATTGGGTGTAATAACTCCACTTTATAGTTCAAGTGAGCATATGGTCAAATGGGCATGCTTGGCCATGTGAGGCAAGTTCCATCATTTGTCCAAACCTTGCCATGCATTGGAGGGGGAAGAATATCCAATTTGGGCCTCCAATTTATAACTTGGCATGAGAGTTATGCATCCTTAGAATGGCATGCTTCAATGGGTAGGATAAATGGTATAATATGAGTGCCATTTATCTTGCCTTTGACTTTTTAATGATCCAAGGCCATGGTCGTCCCACCCAGGGATGGTTTTTAGTGGTCGTATTTAGGTGGGATGACCATGAACTGTGGCTATATTTGGGTGAGATGACCATGCCTACATGGCCCAAAAATTCCCAAAAGTGGGGTAGAACCTCACAAAAGTTGCTAGGACCACCATTTAACCTTTGAAGGTTGCCCAAGGGAGCCATATGGTATTGACTAGAACGTGTCTTGGCAGTATAATTAGATTGAATTGATTTTAGTGTCTACAAAATGCTAGGAATTTTTGACAATGACATCATTATCATGAGGGCTGATATTAATTAAATAGATAAAGACATAAAATAACACTTTAAATTATATTTCAGATAGAAATATCAAATGGTGTTGATCAAGAATCAATAATAAGATTCTTATGTGATACAAAATGGTCTACATAAGTTTTAAGTCCGACATAGGATGACACACATGCACTTATATTTATAGGAATAAGGGCATGCAATATTTAATAATAATTTGATAAAATAATCAAGCAATCAATTGTATTCAAAGAGTAAAGGTAATGCATTAATATGTATAACTATATATATTACATTTGAAAGCAAAGTAGGATAAGAAGAGCACTTTGACCTAGACTATCACTAGATAGACACTCTAAGCCTTTTTTATTTATTAAGGAGGTATTTTTAGAGTTTCTAGTGTACCCTTTTGATGAAAGAGATGTGTCAAGTTAAAATTTGAACTAAAATATGGGTCCAAGAAAAGTCCTACAAAGGAGGACAGAAGGAAATTTCTTAACAAGAAATTTTTTTGCCATTCTAGGATTAAAATATCCAAGGCTTAATTTTTTAATTCCTCCTAGTACCTTTTAGGTCCAAATTTCTTTCCTTCTAGAATTTGAGTCACATTTTCTTCGTTTTCTTGAATATGGCTTTCTTTATCTACCCCTACAATTTAGCTTATAATTATTAGATAAATCATACAATTAATTAGTTTATAAGTGATTTGTTTTCTAAATATATTTCCCTAGAATATATTTTTACAAAAGGCATTAATTAAATCACCAAGATTTACAAAACCAAACATTAGATCTAGATTCATCAAACAAAAAGGTTAGGTGAGAGGTAGGCTGTAACATTTCCTTTTACATAAAGTACCTGATGTGCAAGGATAATGTTGCACATAGTAACTTGCTTCAATATAATACATAGGATGAGTATTTTTGTTTTAAATCAAATAAATGGGGTGCCTCTGGTCTCTACGTCACAATAAAATTTTGTGGGTGGGCTTGTGTATCCTCCTTGACCACCCTTAGCCTCAACAACCTACAAACCTGTTACCTACATTTGAGCTCAATAAGATATAATAAGTAGCATGGGTAGGAACTTCCTATATGAGGCCAAAAATCATAAAGATACAAAACCCTAATGCAATGAAATATAAATATCATAAAAATAACATGCAGATCTTGGGTAAAACAAAATAGAAAGTTGTCTTATCAAAAATTATGTCTGCTAATCCAATTTTGGATGCTGGTTTTTCATGGTTGTGCAAAAATAGTGTTGTGCATTTTTGTTGGTGCAAACATAGTGGGTTGCATTTCTTATATGAAAATACAAAAGGTTGTGTTTATTATTTGTAAATGTAGTAGGCTACATTTGGGGCTTCTCGGTAGGAAATATTACCTAGTTTTTGTGGGATCATTGCTTAGTATCTGTAGTTTAGAAATGAGATAGGATGGGATATTCTTAGCATAAATTAAGTAATATAAAATTATACAATCTCCTCTCCTACTCTAGTGGATGGAATTATGGGGGTACTTGTAGGATTATGGAATATTAGGGGTATGATAATAGGTGGTAGGCTAGGGTAGCAAAGTGGTGAGGGTAGTTAGAGTGTGACACTTGATGTGTCTCACTTAGGGGGGAGATGTGGAAAATGGGGTATTTATTATGGATAGGATATGTGGCAAGGGGAGGGGTAGTGGTAGTTAGGACACGTGGCAAGAGGAGAGGATCCTAAGAGATATTTAGGGGATTTCACCAATTTATTATAATGGAATAATAAATCCTAGGAAAACCTAGTAAATATTTAAAGAAGTATGCAAGTGGTTAGGATTTGGTGTCTATACATTTTCCAAGAAACACCTCAAAATGAAGAAAATGTAGAAACCCAATTTTGTAAATAGATTAGTCAATTAAACATATAATTAATTGTCATTTTGTTCAATTTGACAAGAATCACATCTTGTACCCAAATTCATGGCAAAACATTTGTTGGCTTCATTATTTATAAAATTCAGCAAAATCACCTGCAAATTTCATAAATTTGGTACCATTGTAAACAATTCAATAAGACCCTTCCAATGAGTATAAACACAACCAATTTTTACTAAAATTTGACCCCTAAAAATGACCTTTTATAAAAATGTTCCTCTACAAAAATGTCATAGTATTTTGCATATCATTTTTATCACTACAAAAATGATGCAACATTTTTGTAAACTCAAGGTATTTTTGCAAAAAGTGCTAATAAAAATTTAGTTTTAGTAACATGACTCCTATTCACCACTACTTTCATAAACATCAAATCACACCAACCAAATCTTAGATGAATTAAGAGGAATATTTCCTTCAACTACCAATTGAGAATTAATCAAGCCTTATGCAACTACCAATGAAGGTAGTCAACTCCATGCAAGTTGAGTTAACACCTTAGTCATGCAAATTAACTATCTTAGCTAAAAATATCACCCTATTGAAATTCACATGTTAGTTGTATCTCATATCATGCTTAATGGTGAAGAACACAAG
Organism: Wollemia nobilis; assembly: GCA_028583015.1. Classification (NCBI taxonomy): domain Eukaryota; kingdom Viridiplantae; phylum Streptophyta; class Pinopsida; order Araucariales; family Araucariaceae; genus Wollemia; species Wollemia nobilis. Next base: position 13,671 of record JAQPPZ010009299.1, on the reverse strand, counting down.
CTTATACTGAGAGGGGGGGTGAACAGTATAAGACCTCTTTTTACTTTTTCCTTTATACTTCAAAATAGTAAAGCAATATACCCAAAGCAATATCAAAGCAATGCACAAAATCATCCACAAAGTGACACCAATTTTAACGTGGTTCACCCGAATGGCTGGGCTACGTCCACAAAACTTTTCTTTAAAAGTTATCTCAAAGTTCTTTGGGAAACCTTCCCAATTACAATGTTTATGAGCCTCGGCTCAAAGGAGATACCTTCCCCCAATCTGAATTTATGAGCCTCTACTCAAAGGAGATACCTTCCCCCAATCTAAATTTATGAGCCTCTGCCAAAGGAGAAACCTTCCCCCAATCTAAATTTATGAGCCTCTGCTCAAAGGAGATACCTTCCCCTCTGCTCTGGATATGATCCCTTAGAAGATCAACTGTCTCTACCTCTTGCCAGCATGTGGAACTCCTTTCCATCGAAGACCTCCTGTCCTCAATGCTTAGCCTAAGAGACCTCTGCCTTCTATGATCACGTCCATAGTAGCTCAACAACCTGTACCAAACATAGTCGGTCTAGTACAAGTCTTCCTCTGTCTTAGATCTGTCCAACTCTTGAACAAATCAATCCTCTATCCACAAGCCTTCTCAAAGACTTGCCAAATCTATCCTCAGGTTCTTTGATAGAACCAATGTACCTCTGTCCTCAAGTTCTCTGATAGAACTATCAATCTCAGCTCACAAGTCCTCTGCTAGGACCTGTCCAAATCTGCTCACAAGTCCCCACGAAACCTGTCCAAAACCTGCTCACAAGTCCCCAACGGAACCTGTTCAAAACCTGCTCACAAGTCCCCAATGGAACCTGTCCAAAATAGCTCACAAGTTCACCAAGAAAAAACTTGCTTAGCATGAACCCACAAAGAGAATTGTTAGAGACCCAATGTGATTCATCAACCTCATAGAAGCATAAAGAGAATTGTTAGAGACTCAATATGTTCTATACTTAACTCCCAATCTCAATCTCAAATCTCATAGAAACATAAAGAGAATTGTTAGAGACTCAATATGTTCTATATTTAACTCTAAAAAGAGAAGAGATAATATATCTATACTTTACTCCCAATATCAATCTCAACTCAATCTCAATCTCAAAAGAATAAGATAGATGTAGTATGCTTTTCTCAAGAACATGAAACACAACCCAACAATTGCCAAACATGCAATATCTCATATAACAATGCTACTCATGTTCTTTCCACAACCAATATCTTTTCTCAACCAATTAGGGCTTTAACAACAATGCTTATAGACAAGGTTTAACCAACATCATTCAACTCAACATTAACCTTGAAGCATTCAACCAATCATCACAAGAAAAGGAAACAAGTAGAAATCCTTTTCCCTCCAAAGATATTTGAACAAAACAGCCACCAACACAATATCACCAAATGCAAAGAATAACTTGCTCAAATCAACTCAATGGAGTAAGCCCAATATCATGAATCAAGTAAAGCAATAACTTGATCAAACAACCTCTATGGAAGCAACTCAACCATCAAACTCAAAATAGCCAACCAAGGGTTCCACCAACTCAATGCAAGTAGCTTGACTCACAAATACAAACCCTAGTGCACAAAGCTTCCACTATCTCAAACCAAAAATTATGCATTCATCAAAAAACTCTCCTTAAGGATAACAATGCATAAGTAGTCTTCAACAAACCAGAAAATAGGATTTACACCCAATCAAAGAAAACCTAGTTGAAAACCTTTTCACTCCAACCTTATTTCAGAAAACATACACCAATCATACTCATAAGAAGAATGTGCCCATACCTTATTGGAGTAGAAGAAAATTGATCCTTAAAGCTGTCACCACACACAACCCTCAAACTTCCAACCAAGTTAGGGTTAGAACCAAGATAAATGAGCATATATAAAAACTTTCCTTAGTACACCTTTTAGCTTCTCTTCTTTTGAAAACAACCACCAAAGAAGCCAAAAACACAACAACCAAAACTTACACCTTATATCTCCATTTTAAACTTTAGCATAGCAAAAGACTAATCTCAAAAATACAACCAAAGAAATATCCCCTTATTTCTCCTATGTCTTTTAAACAATGCTAAACAATGCCAAAAATTATATCAAGAAATTAATCACACCTTAGAATGGCTGCCCTTGAAGAATCCAAAAATCATGGAATGGCTGCCCTTGACGAATCCAAAAATCATGGAATGGCTGCCTTTGATGAATCCAAAAATGTGGCACAAAATACGTTTTAACAAAAACGTGACTTAATCCATGCACAACTCCCTCCGCGGGAATCGAAACGCAGACCTCCGCCTACGCAAAGCCCAAATGCAGCCTATGCTGCCACTAGCCCACAAGGGGCTAACGAAGTCTAAGACAGACTTCCTACCACTTCAACGAACAAGCACTTCGTAAGTTTTTCAAACGCGAGCTCTCTTCTTCCGCGGCGTCAACAGAGCATCGATCGCAGCCAAAAATTAATGCATTCAAAATTCTCAAGAGGAGTTAAACCTTAGGATCCTTCCCATATTTATAGTCCAATCGTGGACTTTAGAACACGTCGACGATAGAGAAACGTAATTTTGAATTTAATCGAAATTGCTTTCTAAAGGGTTTAAAAACCCTTAATTAATTTTAATAAATTAAGAATAAAAAAGGTTTAAAAACCTTTAAGTATTTTTAATAAATTAAAAATAATTTCTCCCTTAATTAATTAAATAATTAATTAATTAAAACCTTGAAGGGTTTTAAATAATAATTAAATAATAAAGAGAACCTCCATTGGTTTTAATAAAAACCATTTAACTTGGTTTTAATAAAAACCCTATCCAAAAACCTTATCCAATGGAATCTCTCTCGATTCTCTTAAGAAGATTCTCTTGGAATCTTTCACCTTTGAAGCCAACACATCCTCTTAACATTAATGCCATTTCCTTTTGACATCAATGACAACTCATAGACAAGGAGCTAGGATCTCAAACCCAAAATTGCCAACAATCTCCCCCTTTGTCATTGATGGCAAACCATGCTTCTCAACAACAAAAAACTCAACATAAATAGCTCCCCCTGTCTTGAGGCTCTCCCCCTTACTCAAATCTCTCCCCCTTTGTCATCAATGGCAAAGGGTCACCTTTGGGGCTCGGGACTAAGAATGAGCCTCTTAGCTTAGTCCCTCCCCCACCTCCTGATGAGGTGATTAATTCTGGGGTGGGAGTAAAACTCCCATTAGGCACCGATCATCATCAGCGTCTATAACTTCCTTGTCGGGCCTTCTCTTGAACTCTTTGTCCATATTCCTATTCCTGTCACTGTTCTTGTTCTTGTTCTCATCCCTGTTCTTGTCCATGCCTTGATCCTTGGACCTGATCATGCCACTGTTCCTGTTCTTGTATTCTAGAATTTCAGCTCTACATTGTCTAGCTATGTGACCTTTATTGTTGCACTTATAACAAGTAACAATGTTATTTCTCTATGGTAAACCTGATCTTTGAATCCACCAGTTCTGACCAAACCTATTTTGGCCAACCTGTTCGACCAAAAAAAAAGCAAATTTTGACCAAATCTGTTCCTGTTATTTGCCTTGCAATAAACTGCCTTGTGCCCAAACTATTGACAAGAGTAGCAATACCCTTGAAAGTAACTAGCACTTCTAAAACTGTCATTTACCTTCTTCACTTGAGCCATGCAATGTGAAGCCATGTGACCAAACCTGTGACAAGCAAAACATCTGCCTTGAAACTTTCCTTTATTTGACCTCTTGGGTCCTGAAAACTTCTTCTTCTTCTCATTCTGAATTCTGTTTTCTATTTCTGTGCATCTATCATTCAAGGACTCATGATCTGAAATACTTTCCTCATCAGAACTCTCTTCCTTTTGGAGTCTCTTACTAGACTCTCCAACTTGTTCCTTGTGTGACTTAACAAAACCAAGGCCTGTTTTATCTCGTTGTCTTTCTTTGACCTTTGATGAGTGACTTAACCTTTTTGGAGCTATCTTGAAACCTGTAAAGCTTATCCTTGTACTCTTTAGTTTCCTCTTTCAAAGAAGCCATTTTCTGTTCTAACTCACTATACTCAAGAACCTTAGACTCTAACTCATCCTTGAGTTCTTGTGTCTTAGCTATAGAGAAATCAAGATTTTCAATAAGATCATCTCTCTCCATACAACATTCATCTAACTTATCCTTGAGTCTAGCATTCTTCTTTCTTTCCTTTTTCAAAGCACTAAGAGCACTAATAAGTTCACTCTCAAGATCCTTTATTTGATTTCCTTTTGAATCATCAAAGCCTTTTTCAGATTTCTTATCACTAGAGGTGCTACCCTTTTCAAAAACCATACATGCATCTTCCTTATAGTTTTCTGAAGCATCCTCATACATACTAGAAACCAAATCATTATTTGTGCAATCATCCTCAAGGTGACCAAAATTTCCACATCTAAGACATTTCATGATAATGAATCTATGTTTCGGTTCTTCCTCTTTTTCTGATATGAACAACATCTCATTTTCATTATCACTTGAAGAACTTTCACTATCACTACTAGAACACTTACTTGCTTTGTCTAGGTAGAAACTCTTCTTGTGCTTGTGAGAATACCTCTTTCCTTGATTGCTATGCTCATCTTTGTTTTTCTTGTGATGCTTGTACCTTTCAGAATCCTTGCTCTTAGAATCCTGTTTATCTTCATCACTTTCATTCTTGGAAACAATACAATTAGTAGCATAATGACCAAACTTTCCACAATTGAAACATCTTACATTTTTCATACTTTTGTGCTTTCTAGAGAACTTGCCTTTCTGTCTGTAATATGCCTCTTCATCACTAGAAGACTCATCACTATCTTGAAGTTGTTTACCCTTGGATTCCTTTGTAGCCTTGAAAGTCGCCTCTTTCTTGACATCAACCTTCACTTGAGTTCTTAACTCAAATGCTGCAAGTATACTATGGAGCTCATCCTTTTTCAATTTATCCAAATCTTTAGCTTCCTCAATAGCAAAAATATTTTCACTAAATCTATTAGGAAGAGATCTTAAAATCTTATCACAAACATCATTTTCAGCAAGCTCAAGACCTAAGTCTTTCATGGAGTTAACAACCTCATCCATACGAAGCATGTAGTCACTAATATTTTCATCATCATTCATCTTGAGTTGTTCAAACATACCTTTGAAGTGTCTCAACTTGGCCTTTCTGACATTTGTATCACCTGTATGAACCACCTTCAACTGATTCCACATTTCACTAGTTGTCTTGCAGTGAATCACTTTGGTGAGATCCGCTTTCTGTAAGCCTTTCAGGATTGCATTCATTGCTTTTGAATTGCTGTGATGTAGGAGCCTTTCTTCTTTAGTATTAGGACCATGTTCAGGAATAGTGTACTCATCTTCAATCACTTCCCAAACCTCATTCCCAAGTGCCATTAGATGAACCTTCATCCTTGCACTCCAAAGACCAAAATCTGACCCATCAAGAATAGGTGCTGCATTGCCACTTGAATGATCCATTGTGTTCTTTACTAGCTTTTCCTTCAAGCTGTTAAACTTTTCGAAGGCACCCGCTCTGATACCAATTGAAGAACACAAGCTTATACTGAGAGGGGGGTGAACAGTATAAGACCTCTTTTTACTTTTTCCTTTATACTTCAAAATAGTAAAGCAATATACCCAAAGCAATATCAAAGCAATGCACAAAATCATCCACAAAGTGACACCAATTTTAACGTGGTTCACCCAGAATGGCTAGGCTACATCCACAAAACTTTTCTCTAAAATTTATCTCAAAGTTCTTTGGGAAACCTTCCCAATTACAATGTTTATGAGCCTCGGCTCAAAGGAGATACCTTCCCCCAATCTAAATTTATGAGCCTCTGCTCAAAGGAGATACCTTCCCCCAATCTAAATTTATGAGCCTCTGCCCAAAGGAGAAACCTTCCCCCAATCTGAATTTATGAGCCTCTGCTCAAAGGAGATACCTTCCCCTCTACTCTGGATATGATCCCTCAGAAGATCAACTGTCTCTACCTCTTGCCAGCATGTGGAACTCCTTTCCATCGAAGACCTCCTGTCCTCAATGCTTAGCCTAAGAGACCTCTGCCTTCTATGATCACGTCCATAGTAGCTCAACAACTTGTACCAAACACAGTTAGTCGGTCTAGTACAAGTCTTCCTCTGTCTGTCAGATCTGTCCAACTCTTGAACAAATCAATCCTCTATCCACAAGCCTTCTCAAAGACTTGCCAAATCTATCCTCAAGTTCTCTGATAGAACCAATGTACCTCTGTCCTCAAGTTCTCTGATAGAACTATCAATCTCAGCTCACAAGTCCTCTGCTAGGACCTGTCCAAATCTGCTCACAAGTCCCCATCGAAACCTGTCCAAAACCTGCTCACAAGTCCCCAACGGAACCTGTTCAAAACCTGCTCACAAGTCCCCAACGGAACCTGTCCAAAATAGCTCACAAGTTCACCAAGAAAAAACTTGCTTAGCATGAACCCACAAAGAGAATTGTTAGAGACCCAATGTGATTCATCAACCTCATAGAAGCATAAAGAGACAAAGGAATTTTTTTGTGCCTCATTATGTTCTAAATTTAACTCCCAATCTCAATCTCAAATCTCATAGAAACATAAAGAGAATTGTTAGAGACTCAATATGATCTATACTTAACTCCCAATATCAATCTCAACTCAATCTCAATCTCAAAAGAATAAGATAGATGTAGTATGCTTTTCTCAAGAACATGAAACACAACCCAACAATTGCCAAACATGCAATATCTCATATAACAATGCTACTCATGTTCTTTCCACAACCAATATCTTTTCTCAACCAATTAGGGCTTTAACAACAATGCTTATAGACAAGGTTTAACCAACATCATTCAACTCAACATTAACCTTGAAGCATTCAACCAATCATCACAAGAAAAGGAAACAAGTAGAAATCCTTTTCCCTCCAAAGATATTTGAACAAAACAGCCACCAACACAATATCACCAAATGCAAAGAATAACTTGCTCAAATCAACTCAATGGAGTAAGCCCAATATCATGAATCAAGTAAAGCAATAACTTGATCAAACAACCTCTATGGAAGCAACTCAACCATCAAACTCAAAACAGCCAACCAAGGGTTCCACCAACTCAATGCAAGTAGCTTGACTCACAAATACAAACCCTAGTGCACAAAGCTTCCACTATCTCAAACCAAAAATTATGCATTCATCAAAAAACTCTCCTTAAGGATAACAATGCATAAGTAGTCTTCAACAAACCAGAAAATAGGATTTACACCCAATCAAAGAAAACCTAGTTGAAAACCTTTTCACTCCAACCTTATTTCAGAAAACATACACCAATCATACTCATAAGAAGAATGTGCCCATACCTTATTGGAGTAGAAGAAAATTGATCCTTAAATCTGTCACCACACACAACCCTCAAACTTCCAACCAAGTTAGGGTTAGAACCAAGATAAATGAGCATATATAAAAACTTTCCTTAGTACACCTTTTAGCTTCTCTTCTTTTGAAAACAACCACCAAAGAAGTCAAAAACACAACAACCAAAACTTACACCTTATATCTCCATTTTAAACTTTAGCATAGCAAAAGACTAATCTCAAAAATACAACCAAAGAAATATCCCCTTATTTCTCCTATGTCTTTTAAACAATGCTAAACAATGCCAAAAATTATATCAAGAAATTAATCACACCTTAGAATGGCTGCCCTTGAAGAATCTAAAAATCGTGGAATGGCTGCCCTTGATGAATCCAAAAATCGTGGAATGGTTGCCTTTGATGAATCCAAAAAATGTGGCACAAAATACGTTTTAACAAAAACGTGACTTAATCCATGCACAACTCCCTCCGCGGGAATCGAAACGCAGACCTCCGCCTACGCAAAGCCCAAATGCAGCCTATGCTGCCACTAGCCCACAAGGGGCTAACGAAGTCTAAGACAGACTTCCTACCACTTCAACGAACAAGCACTTCGTAAGTTTTTCAAACGCGAGCTCTCTTCTTCCGCGACGTCAACAGAGCATCGATCGTAGCCAAAAATTAATGCATTCAAAATTCTCAAGAGGAGTTAAACCTTAGGATCCTTCCCATATTTATAGTCCAATCGTGGACTTTAGAACACGTCGACGGTAGAGAAACGTAATTTCGAATTTAATCGAAATTGCTTTCTAAAGGGTTTAAAAACCCTTAATTAATTTTAATAAATTAAGAATAAAAAAGGTTTAAAAACCTTTAAGTATTTTTAATAAATTAAAAATAATTTCTCCCTTAATTAATTAAATAATTAATTAATTAAAACCTTGAAGGGTTTTAAATAATAATTAAATAATAAAGAGAACCTCCATTGGTTTTAATAAAAACCATTTAACTTGGTTTTAATAAAAACCCTATCCAAAAACCTTATCCAATGGAATCTCTCTAGATTCTCTTAAGAAGATTCTCTTGGAATCTTTCACCTTTGAAGCCAACACATCCTCTTAACATTAATGCCATTTCCTTTTGACATCAATGACAACTCATAGACAAGGAGCTAGGATCTCAAACCCAAAATTGCCAACAATCTCCCCCTTTGTCATTGATGGCAAACCATGCTTCTCAACAACAAAAACTCAACATAAATAGCTCCCCCTATCTTGAGGCTCTCCCCCTTACTCAAATCTCTCCCCCTTTGTCATCAATGGCAAAGGGTCACCTTTGGGGCTCGGGACTAAGAATGAGCCTCTTAGCTTAGTCCCTCCCCCACCTCCTGATGAGGTGATTAATTCTGGGGTGGGAGTAAAACTCCCATTAGGCACTGATCATCATCAGCGTCTATAACTTCCTTGTCGGGCCTTCTCTTGAACTCTTTGTCCATATTCCTGTTCTTGTCACTGTTCTTGTTCTTGTTCTCATCCCTGTTCTTGTCCATGCCTTGATCCTTGGACTTGATCATGCCACTGTTCCTGTTCCTGTATTCTAGAATTTCAGCTCTACATTGTCTAGCTATGTGACCTTTATTGTTGCACTTATAACAAGTAACAATGTTATTTCTCTATGGTAAACCTGATCTTTGAATCCACCAGTTCTGACCAAACCTATTTTGGCCAACCTTTGACAAAAATGACAAACGGCAAACCTGTTCTGACCAAATCTGTTCTTGTTATTTGCCTTGCAATAAACTGCCTTGTGCCCAAACTGTTGACAAGAGTAGCAATACCCTTGAAAGTAACTAGCACTTCTGAAACTGTCATTTACCTTCTTCACTTGAGCCATGCAATGTGAAGCCATGTGACCAAACTCGTGACAAGCAAAACATCTGCCTTGAAACTTTCCTTTATTTGACCTCTTGGGTCCTGAAAACTTCTTCTTCTCATTCTGAATTCTGTTTTCTATTTCTGTGCATCTATCATTCAAGGACTCATGATCTGAAATACTTTCCTCATCAGAACTCTCTTCCTTTTGGAGTCTCTTACTAGACTCTTCAACTTGTTCCTTGTGTGACTTAACAAAACCAAGGCCTGTTTTATCTCGTTGTCTTTCTTTGACCTTTGATGAGTGACTTAACCTTTTTGGAGCTATCTTGAAACCTGTAAAGCTTATCCTTGTACTCTTTAGTTTCCTCTTTCAAAGAAGCCATTTTCTGTTCTAACTCACTATACTCAAGAACCTTAGACTCTAACTCATCCTTGAGTTCTTGTGTCTTAGCTATAGAGAAATCAAGATTTTCAATAAGATCATCTCTCTCCATACAACATTCATCTAACTTATCCTTGAGTCTAGCATTCTTCTTTCTTTCCTTTTTCAAAGCACTAAGAGCACTAATAAGTTCACTCTCAAGATCCTTTATTTGATTTCCTTTTGAATCATCAAAGCCTTTTTCAGATTTCTTATCACTAGAGGTGCTACCCTTTTCAAAAACCATACATGCATCTTCCTTATAGTTTTCTGAAGCATCCTCATACATACTAGAAACCAAATCATTATTTGTGCAATCATCCTCAAGGTGACCAAAATTTCCACATCTAAGACATTTCATGATAATGAATCTATGTTTTGGTTCTTCCTCTTTTTCTGATATGAACAACATCTCATTTTCATTATCACTTGAAGAACTTTCACTATCACTACTAGAACACTTACTTGCTTTGTCTAGGTAGAAACTCTTCTTGTGCTTGTGAGAATACCTCTTTCCTTGATTGTTATGCTCATCTTTGTTTTTCTTGTGATGCTTGTACCTTTCAGAATCCTTGCTCTTAGAATCCTGTTTATCTTCATCACTTTCATTCTTGGAAATAGTACAATCAGTAGCATAATGACCAAACTTTCCACAATTGAAACATCTTACATTTTTCATACTTTTGTGCTTTCTAGAGAACTTGCCTTTCTTGCTGTAATATGCCTCTTCATCACTAGAAGACTCATCACTATCTTGAAGTTGTTTACCCTTGGATTCCTTTGTAGCCTTGAAATCTGCCTCTTTCTTGACATCAACCTTCACTTGAGTTCTCAACTCAAATGCTGCAAGTATACTATGGAGCTCATCCTTTTTCAATTTATCCAAATCTTTAGCTTCCTCAATAGCAAAAATATTTTCACTAAATCTATTAGGAAGAGATCTTAAAATCTTATCACAAACATCATTTTCAGCAAGCTCAAGACCTAAGTCTTTCATGGAGTTAACAACCTCATCCATACGAAGCATGTAGTCACTAATATTTTCATCATCATTCATCTTGAGTTGTTCAAACATACCTTTGAAGTGTCTCAACTTGGCCTTTCCGACATTTGTATCACCTGTATGAACCACCTTCAACTGATTCCACATTTCACTAGCTGTCTTGCAGTGAATCACTTTGGTGAGATCTGCTTTCTGTAAGCCTTTCAGGATTGCATTCATTGCTTTTGAATTGCTGTGATGTAGGAGCCTTTCTTCTTTAGTATTAGGACCATGTTCAGGAATAGTGTACTCATCTTCAATCACTTCCCAAACCTCATTCCCAAGTGCCATTAGATGAACCTTCATCCTTGCACTCCAAAGACCAAAATCTGACCCATCAAGAATAGGTGTTGCATTGCCACTTGAATGATCCATTGTGTTCTTTACTAGCTTTTCCTTCAAGCTGTTAAACTTTTTGAAGGCACCCGCTCTGATACCAATTGAAGAACACAAGCTTATACTTGAGAGGGGGGTGAATAGTATAAGACCTCTTTTTACTTTTTCCTTTATACTTCAAAATAGTAAAGCAATATACCCAAAGCAATATCAAAGCAATGCACAAAATCATCCACAAAGTGACACCAATTTTAACGTGGTTCACCTAGAATGGTTGGGCTACGTCCACAAAACTTTTCTCTAAAAGTTATCTCAAAGTTCTTTGGGAAACCTTCCCAATTACAATGTTTATGAGCCTCGGCTCAAAGGAGATACCTTCCCCCAATCTGAATTTATGAGCCTCTGCTCAAAGGAGATACCTTCCCCCAATCTAAATTTATGAGCCTCTGCCCAAAGGAGAAACCTTCCCCCAATCTGAATTTATGAGCCTCTGCTCAAAGGAGATACCTTCCCCTCTACTCTGGATATGATCCCTCAGAAGATCAACTGTCTCTACCTCTTGCCAGCATGTGGAACTCCTTTCCATCGAAGACCTCTTGTCCTCAATGCTTAGCCTAAGAGACCTCTGCCTTCTATGATCACGTCCACAGTAGCTCAACAACTTGTACCAAACACAATCAGTCGGTCTAGTACAAGTCTTCCTCTGTCTGTCAGATCTGTCCAACTCTTGAACAAATCAATCCTCTGTCCACAAGCCTTCTCAAAGACTTGCCAAATCTGTCCTCAGGTTCTTTGATAGAACCAATGTACCTCTGTCCTCAAGTTCTCTGATAGAACTATCAATCTCAGCTCACAAGTCCTCTGCTAGGACCTGTCCAAATCTGCTCACAAGTCCCCATCGGAACCTGTTCAAAACCTGCTCACAAGTCCCCAACGGAACCTGTCCAAAATAGCTCACAAGTTCACCAAGAAAAAACTTGCTTAGCATGAACCCACAAAGAGAATTGTTAGAGACCCAATGTGATTCATCAACCTCATAGAAGCATAAAGAGACCCCCCCCCCACAAAAAGAGATTTGGGAATTTTTTTGTTCCACAATATGTTCTATATTTAACTCCCAATCTCAATCTCAAATCTCATAGAAACATAAAGAGAATTGTTAGAGACTCAATATGATCTATACTTAACTCCCAATATCAATCTCAACTCAATCTCAATCTCAAAAGAATAAGATAGATGTAGTATGCTTTTCTCAAGAACATGAAACACAACCCAACAATTGCCAAACATGCAATATCTCATATAACAATGCTACTCATGTTCTTTCCACAACCAATATCTTTTCTCAACCAATTAGGGCTTTAACAACAATGCTTATAGACAAGGTTTAACCAACATCATTCAACTCAACATTAACCTTGAAGCATTCAACCAATCATCACAAGAAAAGGAAACAAGTAGAAATCCTTTTCCCTCCAAAGATATTTGAACAAAATAGCCACCAACACAATATCACCAAATGCAAAGAATAACTTGCTCAAATCAACTCAATGGAGTAAGCCCAATATCATGAATCAAGTAAAGCAATAACTTGATCAAACAACCTCTATGGAAGCAACTCAACCATCAAACTCAAAACAGCCAACCAAGGGTTCCACCAACTCAATGCAAGTAGCTTGACTCACAAATACAAACCCTAGTGCACAAAGCTTCCACTATCTCAAACCAGAAATTATGCATTCATCAAAAACTCTCCTTAAGGATAACAATGCATAAGTAGTCTTCAACAAACCAGAAAATAGGATTTACACCCAATCAAAGAAAACCTAGTTGAAAACCTTTTCACTCCAACCTTATTTCAGAAAACATACACCAATCATACTCATAAGAAGAATGTGCCCATACCTTATTGGAGTAGAAGAAAATTGATCCTTAAAGCTGTCACCACACACAACCCTCAAACTTCCAACCAAGTTAGGGTTAGAACCAAGATAAATGAGCATATATAAAAACTTTCCTTAGTACACCTTTTAGCTTCTCTTCTTTTGAAAACAACCACCAAAGAAGCCAAAAACACAACAACCAAAACTTACACCTTATATCTCCATTTTAAACTTTAGCATAGCAAAAGACTAATCTCAAAAATACAACCAAAGAAATATCCCCTTATTTCTCCTATGTCTTTTAAACAATGCTAAACAATGCCAAAAATTATATCAAGAAATTAATCACACCTTAGAATGGCTGCCCTTGAAGAATCCAAAAATCGCGGAATGGCTGCCCTTGATGAATCCAAAAATCATGGAATGGCTGCCTTTGACGAATCCAAAAAACGTGGCACAAAATACGTTTTAACAAAAACGTGACTTAATCCATGCACAGCTCCCTCGCGGGAATCGAAACGCAGACCTCCGCCTACGCAAAGCCCAAACGCAGCCTATGCTGCCACTAGCCCACAAGGGGCTAACGAAGTCTAAGACAGACTTCCTACCACTTCAACGAACAAGCACTTCGTAAGTTTTTCAAACGCGAGCTCTCTTCTTCCGCGACGTCAACAGAGCATCGATCGCAGCCAAAAATTAATGCATTCAAAATTCTCA